>VXAZ01001533.1:316022-338412 GCA_013399875.1 Gymnorhina tibicen
GAGACTACACCCAGCTCAAGGCGAGCTCCAGGGTTTTGAAATGTAAATGTCCCCTCCGCGAAGAAAGCACGATTCCCGGAATCGAGCTCGGCTGTCTTAAGAACTCCCCCCCCACAGGACCCAGTATACAGTTCAATATCATGATATTTCATATCTGAGTGTGAATTAACCAATTCATTTATAACAGCAGGAACACTGAGACAGGTCAGGCTAGAGCCAAGAAATGCAGTGAGCTGCCCTGTATGGCTCCCCAGCTGAGGGAGAGAGGGTCCAATACCTGACATCTCACTGAGGCCACATTCCAAGAGGATCCACTTCAAGCCAATGTGAGAAGCTACAGCCCTCTGTAGTCTGACATGCAGACTGGTCAGAGCAGTAGAAAGTATTATATGTGAGAGAACTTTTGGAAACAGATATGAACATAATAGGAAAGAGTCCCCATGGGGTAGCCTGTGGGGAAGTTGTCTCACTCTGCTGGAGTTACCCCAAAGAATCGGTGAGCACATGTAGTGGAGAGAACCTACACCCTGCTCAGCTTTGCAAAGGCATTCAGAAAGGTCTCTCACCAGCCTGAGGAAACCCAGCTGAGGTGATTATGAGAGACCAACACGGATTGTTTGCAGCTGTGTGTTGTTGCAGATGCCCCCAAAAAGGGGGAGGGAAAGGCAGATGGCAAAATCAGCTGATAATGAAAGTTCCTCATGATGGTGTTACAGATTGGCTGCTGCAGTTCACAGCACTGAGAGACTGACAGAACACAGGTGAAGCTGAGGGGAGCAGAGGAAGGTGGTGCACCAGTGAAGGTGTCCTGAAGTGCTGGGCTGTGTGTGAGCACTCCAGTAGTGCTCTGGGGAGCAGGGCCTCAGCTTTGTGCTCAGTACATGATGGTTCAAAGTGCTAACAGGATATGGGGTGTTGCTGGCCAAGATGAAGGAACTAAAACTGAGACTGCTGGGGCCCTGAAGATGCCAAAAGATTTTAATGGATGTATACAGTCTCACCTGGGACCTCCATCCACACCCTCTGCCAACTGTCAAGAGTTGATAAAGAGATGAGGGCTTTGCAGCCTGAGAAGGAAAAGCCTGATAGAAAGAGAGGGCAAGAGAGATGCTCCTGCTGATGGTGTCACCAGGTAGGGACTTTAGTCATCTGTGAAGCAGAGTGGAATTGAAATCAGCCACCTTCTCAACATCCACTAAATTACTCTCTTGTACTAGAACATCTTACCCTGCCTCCAAGCTCACAGGCAGGTCAAAACAAGTGATGCTATTTCAACTAGTCTGACATACTCATGGGATTGAGCAAGAGGTGGGGACAGCTGTTGAGCCAGGAATCCTGATTTAGCAGTGAGCTTTATGCCTTAATAATAACTGCTTGCTGCAGGCAGCCTCTGCTTCCTGTGCCCACCATCTTGACCAGAACGGGAGTGTCAGAGGGGTTCTGGCACTGTGAATACTGCCTGCCACCTGGAGCTATCTGGGAAGACCTGAAGGAGTCTGCAGACATACACTACCCTCAGCCTCAGCACCTCCTGCTCTGCAGCCCTGGTGCCCTGCTATTGATCTTTGTTTGATGCATCTTTGAAAGGTGAGTGCAGCACCTCTGGTTTCTCCTGTGCTGGCTGCCACCAGGGCTGCTCCAGAATAATCCTTACCTGCCTCCTGACCACTGCAAAGTGTACATGGGGTTGTCCCCAAGAATAATGAATCTTTCTGCTTTTCATAGCATATAGTATTTGTGTGGCAGCTCTTTTCTCTGCCCTCCCTCTCTCCTGTATCTGTAGGTGTGAAAAGACAAGTCCATCACTCAGTCACACCTCAGCTGTGTATGGAGGGTCCCTCTGGAGACAGTCCAAGACAGATAAGGGAGCTTGCAACACAGACAAGGGATTTACTGGGTATGTCAAAGCTGGGAGCCCCTAGCTGAGCCAGGGTTCAGCCTGATCCTAGAGGATGCTCCTGAAGGTGCAGCGTGAGCTCCCTACCCCAGAGCTCCTAGGGCTGCTGTGGGACCACTTTGCTCACACCACTCTTTCCCCAGCTCTGTCCTGCTTTCTCCTCCTGACACCAGAGGACCCCAGTTCTGTCAGGGGTGATGATGCACTCCAGTGTCCCAGCTGCAGGCACATCACCCCAGGGGAGTGTGAGGACTGGCTGGCATCTCCCCAGAACTTGTGTGTGGAAATGAGGCAGATCCACATTGCTCGTCCCATGAGATGGATTCACACAGGGCTTTGAGCCCATTTTCCAGGAACAAGGACTGACACATGGGGAGGTACAGACCAGCCCTCATGCACGGGAAACTGGAAGCCGGTCAGTTAAAGCAGGGCTGTGTGCTGGTGTGGGCAGAACGGCCAGGATGTTTCCCACCAGGCAGAGCAAAACTTCAGGGGGGAAACAGGGGAGGACATGAAGTGGCAAAGCTGTGGTCAGCAAACCTTGTCAGTGCATCGGCAAACAGTTCAGTCAGTGGGAACAGCAAAATTTAGGCGTGACCAACACCTGCTGTCCCAAACGCAGGTTGAATGAAGGGGCTTTGCCCAGGAAGACTCTTCCCCTCTCCTGATCCCAGGGCTAGGCAGGGCTGTCACACTGCCTGTCACTTGTCTTACAGTCTCTACCACCCGTATTGGGCTGGTTCTACCTCCTGGAGCTCTCCTTCTACTGCTCACTGGTGGCCACCCTGCCCTTTGCTGTGAAGAGGAAGGTCAGCAGCACAACCACAATCAGATGGCTCAGTCAGCCCCCACCATGAGGCTGTGCCCCCCGGCCTGCTGTCGGCTCCCCAGGGGTGCGAAGGAGAAGGCACAAGTGCTGCTGTGAAGACCCTTGTGCCCATGGGCCCCTTCAGCTCTTGTATCCCACCATTGCACGCTGCACTGGGCCCTGCTCGTGTGTGGCATGGCCTTCCTGCCTGCTAGGCTGGGGAAGTGCTGGGGGCTGACACAGGGGTCCCCATGGCTGGTCAAGGGACAGGCACTGGGTGAACATGGCATCAAGGCCTTTCCCAGCTCTCAGGTGCTGCCTGCACCAGAGGGCTGTGTCCTCCTGATGGGAGGGACCTGGCCTGCCCTGTAAATGTAGGGTCCTGTAAATGTATGTGTGACTTTTGCAGCATGAGCAGTTGAAGAGGCACAGGCAATTGAAGAGCTCCTCCATTATAGCCCATGGAAAGGACCTGCCCCAGGCCAAGGGCAATCTACTGTCATTACAAAAGGCTCTTCAATACACAGAGGAGGGATCTGGAAGTAAATACAGGGTATTAAGAGAGCAATTTTGGAAGGGCAGATTGATTCACAGAAACTTATAAAAATCTGTCTTCCAGCATGTTTGCACCTGTGTATATCTCACGGCTATTTGTCTGGGTTTCCATAAACTGGGCATAAAGGATGAGATTCTCTTCTTGAGATTGTGCAGGACCTCAGAGAGCTGTAGTGTGGTGGGGAGCACTGATGCTCTGTGGAGGTGTTTGACAAGTCCTAGTGAGGCAGGAGCATGCAAGAACAGATGCTGCCAGGGCAAGGTAAGACTGACAATCTCTATTCTCATGCCAGGACTTTAGGGAACACATCACCACCATCACTCTGATCTTTGTCTCCTACTGTGCCAATATGATACAGTTTGGGATGATAGTCATGCTGGTCCACGATGACTCTGATTATATTTTAGAGGTGCGTTACCCTCACCTGGAAATCATGGAATCACAGAATGGTTTGGGTAGGAAAGGACATTAAAGCCCATCTCATTCCAACCCCCTGCCATGGGCAGGGACACTTTCCACTAGATCAGATTTCTCCAAGACCCATTCAACCTACTCCAAGGATGGGGCAACCAGGGCTTCTCTGGCCAACCTGTGCCAGGGCCTCACCACCTTTTGAGTAAATAATTTCTTCCTAACAGCTAATCTAAATCTCTCCTAGTTTAAAACTGTTGCCTGTGTAAAAAGTCTCTCCCAGTTGCAAGCCTGTGCTCGTGTCTGTGGGCAGCACTGGCACCTGTACACGTTGCTACACATGACACATGTCAGTGCCGTGCCCATGAGGGGGACACACGTACGTTAGTGACAGCACATTTAGGAAGTACTAGTTCTACTGCTCTTGTGGAAAAGTAATTGGATGCAAAGGGACTGGGACACATCCCTACAAGCCTGGTCATCCTTGCAGGATGTGGGAAATCCCTCAGCCCCTAGAAGGAGAATGCAGGCACAAGGGACATATGGAAATTTGTTTCTCTACAGCTTGCCAAGATACTCCATTACCTGAAATGGAAGCAGGTCTGTGAAGCAGTGTTCAGTGTTTTCGCTGTGGTTCTCATCATCTCCCAGCTTGTCATTTTCCCACTAACATGAGTAACATTTTGCTGTCCTCTGAATGTGGGTGTTATGCCCTGTTTGAGCTTCTGGAGAGGTGACCCTCCATGCTGAGGGGAAGAAAGGCAGAGAACAGAACAAGTTCAAAGATCAGTTCAACTGGAACAGAAGAACCCACATTAAAAAAACCCACCAAGGTTTTAACTATATTAATGAATTAATTCTACTAATTAATCTAGAGCCACAGTCTCTGCCCCTCTATTCCCACTCCTTGTGTTATAAGCACTGGTTCCTATGAGAGAAAGAAGGTGCAAACCATCCTGGTTCCCAAGAAATTCTTAGCAGACTAAAAAAGGCTTTAAAGCTTAAAGCTCTATTATGATAAAATTAGTACAGAAAAAACCAGCACAGTAAATTTAAGGTGACCCACCACGTATCTGAAATAAAACAAGAAAATCATGCAGGATTCAGGAGGTGGGATACTCAACATGCTGGGAGGGCACTGGCAATGATTCCTCCCGAAGTCACACACAGGTACCAGCCTTGGAGAATGGCTTTTGAGTACACACATCTGGCGACCCTTCCAGCCTTTAACTGGGCTGAAGTTGTTCTTCTTTTTTACCACTGCCTGGAAAAGCTGATAGTGGCTAACTTCCCATAAACTCATTCCCAACGCTTGCATTATAGTCTAAGCTTTCTGTTTTCTTTCAAACCAAACATTTCAGTTGTTATACCAAGAAGAATTTTAAAAATAGGACATGCTGTACACACATAGGGAGAAGTCTCTGTTGCTGTCCTATGTCCCTGCCCTTGCTGCATACCACCACTGAAGATGCTGAGTTTTGAACTTTGGTGGTGCTGCATTTAGTCTGGATGCCTACGAGGTTGACTTTGCATGACAAATCCCAGATTCTGGTGGTCAAATGGCTGCCTTAGAGAGAAATGCAATAAAAGCTTGAGGCAACTTTCCCTGAGAACACGCACAACTTCAGTTGTCTCCACTACAAAGTGTGAAGCCCCAGTATCCCAACCTGCTGTCCCATAATGTAAGGACAAAGAAGGTAACAGGTGTCCTGGATCAGACTAAGGGTCCATTGAGATCAGCACCTCTCAGCACCAACAGCAAACAACAGAGGTCTCGGAGAACAAGTGCAGAGCAAATACATGCTGTGTCCAACAAGGCTTCCCAGCGTACAATACATCCTAATATGTTCATCCCATAGGTTACGTGTGGAGGAGTGTCGCTGCGGGTGCTCTGGTGGGTGCCGCGACCTCCCGAAAGCGTCTCCAGCAGAAAGGCGCTCAGCAGGGCCACTCCCCTCACTCACACACACACACCGGAGAGCTGCTTCGACAAATCGACGGCAGAGAGGCAGGAAGGGTCTCCGTACAGTTCCACGGGAGAGGTTTTTTCAGCCACGTGCCTGAGGGGTCCATTGACAAAAAGACACAGAACAATGGGTGGGGGGAGAGGGGCTTAGGATTATATATGGGGGCAGGGAGAGCATCATGGACCAATGGTCTGAGGGCAAGAGGGCGGTACCCAGGTGGGGCTAGAGTATGGGAGCCAATGGGGACACTCTGAGGGAGTGGCAAAGGAACAAGAGCCAATGGGAGAGCGGGGAAGGGAGAATTTTCTAGGGCAGGGACATGCAGGGTATAAGGGGGCAGGGTGGCCAACTGGCCAACCGGGGCAGCAGAGCTGGGGTACATTAACAATGAAACAAAGCATCCTGGGAGAGGCCTTTTTTGTCACCATAACCTGGGCAGGCTTTCTATCCCTAGGGACAGCCCCACCAGTGGACTCCCTCGGTCCCTTGTGCTATGGGCCCACTGGCTCCCAAAGAGGAGGACACATACTAGCACTCATCATTTCTCTCCTGTGCTGAACTGCTTTCTGTCCTGTCTGCTTTCCATTGCTAAACCAGTGGTCTCCTCCTTTCTGTTCTCATCACCGAGAATACAGACTTTCTGTGACTTTTGCTAAAAATAATGCTATGCCCAGCTGATAATCTGCACCCTTAACTCTTCCCTAACTTCAGTTTAAAAAGCCATGTGTTATCTTTTTACTTACGTGGCAGTGGAGAGGTCCTCTTATGGTTTCACTTTTGTCCATTGTTCCTCTCAAGACTTTATTTTAGGGGAAATGTTGCCAGTTCCTGCCTCTTCTAGGGAGCATTGCAGGTTTCTGATAACTGACCTGCCTGCAAAGCCTATTGCATTGTTGGTGATTTTAATACAGAGCTTCTGCAGGTCCTCTGGGACTTGCTTTGCAAGAGCTGGGCACAGCGTGAAGCCTGGTGGTGCCATCCTGGCTCGGCTCAGCTCTGCCCTGGGAACACATCAGCTAAGTCATTTCCCAGAAAGACACCTGATCCTTGTAAGTCTGAAGATACTTAGCCTGCTTTAGTCTTGTGTCTTCTGATTTGCCTCTCCCTCTTTCCCACAGCGTTTATTATTACTTTGTGACAAAAGTTTCGTTGTTCCCCATAAGCTGTCTCATAAGTGCTTTCCTGATGATCCTCCAGTGGTTACACATTTTCTGGTCCTATGTGATCATCCAGATGATCTTCAATGTCATCCTCCGTGGTGAGGTATGAAAAGTCTTTGTCTCCTTTGTGCCACCACTGCTCATGAGAGAGCTTGAGGTTCAGAGTGACTCCTACTGCCTGCAGGAAAGGAGGAGAGAAATGGGACTGCCCCACAAACAGCCCAAGAGCTTCCTAAGGTGTACGCTGGGAGTTGTATGGATACCTTATGTCACGAAGATCAGAGCAGGAGCTCACTTCTAGCTTGCAGCTGTGTTCTAGTGGCATGGGAGCCATCCACAGGCCTTTCTCCTCACTGCCTAATTGCTTCTCAGTATGTAGTTTTGGAGAACTGGAACCTGCTGGTGTGTCCAAAGTGGAGTAAAGAAGGAGCAACCAGGTAAGCCTGGTCAATAGCACACTGTGTATTTGCATCTCTGAGTTTTGGGTACCTTCCACAGGCTCTTGATGCATGCCAGAGTTTGCATAGGGATTGCTGGGAGAAACGTTGTCATCAGAGAGGGCAGCTCCCTAGCCTGCCTTGCTAACATAGGCAGACGGCATCACGGGAGCATCTGAGATTTGTGAAAGCTTTGGGGACCTGTGGCCAAAAAAAACCTCTCCACAATGTTGGTGCTGTGCCTTCAACTTTCTTGAGTTACCCCTTCATCAAAGCTAAATTACAAGAAAAAGCAGGTTTTCTGAGGAAATGATGGAGGATACGCTCACTGAGGTTGTAGACAATTGTAAAATAAGGAGCCCAGTCCATATGCTTGCTGGACAAATCTGTGTTGGCTTTCACAGCTTCAACAGTAATAAATTGCATGGGAAAATATGCTGAACAACTGTATGTAGAATAAATATTAACTTATTTTCAGGAAGTCACATTACAAGAGCATTACTAGGGTGACAAAAAAACCCATTCAAAAGTTAGGTGAAACCATAATAGAGTTAACACCTGTCAGCTTAAGTCAATCTCCCTATGCAGGGACAATTGCAGCACTGGCTTTAAGGACATGATCATACCTCTTATTTTTATTTTAGCTGCCAGGTTAAGCCCCCAGGGCTATGAATGAAAACAGGACTAGTCCTCTCTACTGTATACCATTACACAGGTTTTGCAGCTCATTTAAACTTTCTTTTCTTTAGAAAAGACAAGATGCCAGAAGTGACACTGAAGAGAGTGACAGGAGTGAAGAAGAGGATCTGGCAAAGAACAAAGAATAACACCGGGCTTGCTGCAAAACACCAAGATCCAGGCAGTCTTTGGAATGCAGGAAGGCTGAACAAGAGCTGAGGGAAGGGCTGAACAGGGCTTCACTGCAGTCTGACTGAGGCAGCATCTAATGCCTAAGTGGAGGTGAATTTCATCACATCTATAGGCAGTTAAGTCACTTCAGGAGTTGTTTTCTATAATTCTTCTGTTAGGATTATTCTTTTACTACTACTCTATAATCATTCATCCAGGAAAAGAAGAAGGGTCTACCAGCCAAAGTCCCACTGTATAAGGAGAAGAGGGGTTGAACAAGCTGCTTAAGTTATGACTCCTGTCTGTGATTATCTCAAAGCCTTCCCAAAAGGTTCATGAGATAATAAACTAAAACTGTGAAGATTTAACCAATTTGCAGTTTCAGAAGACAGTGGCAGTCATTGCCAGCCACCTCATGAAAGGACTTACATGCGAAAGGCACTGGCTTAAATGGCAAATAAGTTTTCACTTGGGTAGTATAAAATGGTCAGGCTCTGGGATAAACCATTTCCTCAGCTAAGGCCTGGCCAAATGATACAAGCTGTATTTGCTGTATGAATTCTACAACATAGCTCTAATGTCTAAAAGATTTCTCTAACTGAATGTCTACTCTGGGAGAAGTCTCCTAAAATTGAAAGGAACTAAATTCTTCCAAATGCACACTTTTCCACCAGAAATTATACATAATAAATGGAAGCTTTCCATAGGGAAGAATTTTGTTGAGATTTCATTTTTTAACTTGGAAAATAGGAGTGTTACAACACTATAACCTTAATGCACACTTTTCCACCAGAAATTATACATAATAAATGGAAGCTTTCCATAGGGAAGAATTTTGTTGAGATTTCATTTTTTAACTTGGAAAATAGGAGTGTTACAACACTATAACCTTAATGCACACTTTTCCACCAGAAATTATACATAATAAATGGAAGCTTTCCATAGGGAAGAATTTTGTTGAGATTTCATTTTTTAACTTGGAAAATAGGAGTGTTACAACACTATAACCTTAATGGGATAGTTTAGGGGTTGGATGATGCTTCTTCACCTTGTAATTTCTTGCATAAGATCTAATTTTCAGTATTTATAGTAAAACAAGAAAGTTAAAGTAAATGTAAAAAATTAATTACATGTAAACAAAAAAAGTCTGTTTTATGTACATTTTGCATGAAATCTTAGAACATCAGATCATACATCAGTGGGAAAATCTTTGAAACTTGCTGGCAGTTTGACATCATGTAACTCAAAGGCTGAACCAGCTTTCCCTTGAAGGACTCTGGAATCTGGGTCTGCAGGCTGCAATGCTGGACTCTCTCTGTGGAACACCAGCCTTGAGCAGGATGTAACCTCACTCCCGCTAGCTGCACTTCGGTGGGGGTACAAGACCCTTCATCGGGATCCCTAATGTAAGGGTTTGTCCATGAATTATTGTCCCCTGTCCCTTCAAGTACAATGCTTTTTTTTAAAGCCCCAAATGATACATGACAATCTCAGCATTTAAAACATTTATACAGCCTCCAGGGCACAGTTGGCCCCTGGGCCCAGAGAACAGGCCCAGCCTTCGCTGCTGCAGCCCCATCATGGGACCCCCAGCTCTGGCAGGGTGTGGGAATTGGAGCTACAGAAAGCTTGCAGGTGCTGACAGAGAACACCAACAGCATTGTGTTTGAACAGATAGAAATGGATACATGTTTCGATCTGAGACCTTGGAGAAGATTGCCTGAGTTAGAACAATGAGCTTTTGCAGTTCGCTTTTGCAGTGCAAATAAAAAAGTAGTTTTGTAGTTTTAAAAGAAATATACTTCATAAAAGTAGAAATGTATTTTAGCAATAGAAACACATTNTTCACTGTCTGGCCTTGCTGAAGCCACAACAGCTTGCAGGAGAGCCTCAACGTCCACACTCATTGCAGCTGCCGCTCTCTCCCCTATTGCCATTACTGCTGTATTGCTACCTGTATCATCAGTGATGTTATTCTTAACTCACCCTTCAATAAAAATGAGACTGATGCAACAATAAATCACCTCATAGGCATCTCCCTATCCCCCAGTCCCGACAGCGGGGGAGCTGGCAAGGAGGGGAAGCCAAACTGGACCTAGGAGGCTCCACGTCTGCCACATCCTGACAGAGCTGTCACAGTGGCAGGGTTGCTTTTAACCAACACCTCTCCGCTTTTAAGGCCTCTCCCCTTCTCTGGAGATGTTAATCACTCGGCTCAGAAACTCTCTTACTGTGTCACATCAGAAAATAGACTGACAACACAGATGACAGCAGCAGCTGCAGGGCAGCCTCCCAGCTCACTTCTGCCACCAGTGGGGCAGTCACTCACTCTCTCTCCACCCTGGGGAGGCATGAGTGCCCTTGGAGATCAATCCCCTACCACCCTGGGTCCATAGTCCTGCTGTTGGGGTTTGACGCTAGCTAAGTGCTAGACACCCCCAAAAACCTCCTCACTATTTTCCTCTGCTATAGCTGAGCAGAGGAGTGGAAATTAAAATGAAGACTTCATGAGCTGAGATAAGGATTAGGGCAAAAACATTTTAAGGCAAAGCAGGTTGAAAACTTAAACAGTACAAAGAAAATTTATTATTAACAGAATTAAAAGTAAAAAAGGGTAATAAGAACTAAAATAAACCTTTAGAACACTTATTTTCTTCCCAGGTGCCTTTCTCTTTCCCACTGACAGCACAAGGAGACAAAACATGGGGTTTTGGTCAGTCTTCTACTTTCTAAGAATCTTTCTTCAGTTCGTTCAGGGAAAGGAGTTCTTTCTTTTGTTGTGTTGTGGGGTCCTTCCCACAGGAGACAGATCTCTGTGAATTTCTCTAGCGTGGTTTTAACTTTCACAAGCAGCAGCCCACCTGACCTGCTGTAACGTGAGTCCCTCCCACGGGCCACACAGTCTTCCCACACCTGCCTAGCGTGGGTCATTTTAGTTCATGGGGTTTAGTCTTTTAAGGATAAGCTGTTCTAGTTTGGAAGCAAGGGTTCTCTTTCTCTGTCTCTGGAAGCAAGGGTCTTCTCTCTCTGTTCGAGTTCCTCACTAGATTACAGCTTTTCAGCATCCACTCGCTCCAGCGTGAGCACTTTTCTTCACGGGCTGCGCATGGATCCCTGCATCCCTCCATGCACCTCATGAATTACAGGGAAACAGTTTGTTGTATTATAGTCCTCACCACAGCTTGAAGAGAGATTTCGACTTTGATACTTGGAGCACCTCCTCCTTCTCCTTTTCACGGACCCCAGTGCCGCCATGTTGGTTCTCCTCACGTGTCCTCACTTCTTTTTTTTCTCTGACTCGGAAGAAACTTGTTGTCCGTAGGTATTACTGTTTTCAAGTTCTATCAATTGAAAAGTTCTTATAAAGCGTCTACAACGCCGAGAGGTTGATGCCACCCGGGCTCCGCATCGGGGAACTGCTGGCCTTGTTTCTGTCGCTGGCCGTGTGGCACCGCGCGGGCGGCCCCGGCCGCGTGAGGGCCCCGCTCTCGGGAGGGCCCGGCCGCCGCCTCACCACCCTCGAGAGAAGAAAAAGAACTCGCCCCCCGTTCCCTCTCTTAAATATGTCATCACAGAGGCATTACCAGCTTCTCTAATTGGGTTGGTAACCTGCCCATCGTCAGAGCCTTCAGCACTGGCTCTGTGCCCGACCTAGTACAAGTTTCGAGCAGCTCCTCCCGCCCACCAAAAACCAGGCTCTGTTAAACCAACACGCCTGCCCAGGAAATGCTCTTCCTCATACACAGTCTTTAATTCCAGCTATGTGCAGGACACTGCCCCTTGCACCCTCATTTCAGTGCTTTGGGATGGGCATTTTTATTCTGAGTCTTTGCAGCTGTGAACCCAAAGAGGACTAAGAAAACTGAAGCCAGACTCTTAAGATTCAGTATGCAAATGCTTGTCCATCACATACCTGAATGCATAAATCCAGAATAGCATCCCTCCTTCTGTGGTGCTCTCCAGCCTGGAATAAAGGTAATTTTAGCCATAATCACATAACCTGTGAAATGTGCTTAGTTCAGGCTAAAATGATACTGCTATTGGGTATGGCTTGACAGCAATTGCTGTTTGGGGTTTGTTTTTTTTTTTTTTGCTCTGTTCCAACAGCACTATGGGTTTATAATCCTGCTGAAGATTCCCTTGACACACATTTGATTTATTATTTAGATCCTACGATATTTTCTGACACTGATGCAGTGATTTTTCTGTTTCTTCCAGCTGTTCAAAGGACAGAGAGCCACAGAGGTTAAAGGTCAGAACAGCCCTTTATTGAGCATCAACCCTAAGGATTTTATGTACCATAACAATACCAATCACCATTTTTAATAATGACCCGCAGTCTTTGCATAGACAAAGTTTTCACTGGCTTTTGCTTAAAGTTCATTTATCAAGTAGAAAAAAAAGGTAAAATTACAAAGGAACAAAAATTTTAAAATGTCACAGGCCAAAGTTGATGCAATCTAACTCCCTTCAGCTGTAAAGCACATGATCTTCCACTGTCATGCCCACGTATCAAATCTTCTCACAGAGACACAGCCATGAATAGGAAGGGGGCAAGGGAGTTTGTTATCTATGACCTGGCACACATCAATGTAGGGATCAAAGAGGACTACAGTGGGGAGGGCACTGTTTCCCTTCCTCTGTCCAAGGAGATAAATTTGTCCATTCACGGTGCTGCATCCCATGAAGAACTTCTGGGTCAAGCATTCCTCATTCACCTGGGTCCATTCATCTGTCTCCACATCAAATCGAAAAGCTCCCCCTCCTACAGTGTACAGAGCCCCATTCAGGGAGGTGATGCAGAGGTCATACCTGAGAGGGAAGAAACCCTTGATCAGAATCAACAGAAAGATTTGGCCCCTGAAATATTCAGGGTGACCTTGGTCCTCAAATTAGAAGTCCTGTTTAAACAGAGAATCACAGCAGTGTTGCAGGGACAGGACTTCTGCATTTCTACAGTCTAACCTCTTCTTGGAGCAGGACCAATGCTAGAACCTTTCATCTTCTGCCAGGTCCCAGAATATTATTTCTTACCTTGGAAGAGGGGAGAATGAGATGACATCCCAGCTGTCTGTCTCCGTGTTCAGCCTTTGCACCCCATCATATACATGTCCATTCTCATCCAGGCCACAGACCACATAGATCCTGGTTCCCACACTGACCGCGTCGCCTCTCTCCACAGGCTGAGCCATAGGATTCATGCTTTCCCACTCTGACTCCATCAAAGCCAGGCGCTCCACTGCTGGGATTATCCCTTCATCTGTGCTCCCTCCAAGAACATACAGGTAGAGCCCTACTCCTACTGCACAGTGGCTATTGCGGGACTTCTTCATGGCTGGCCCTTCCAGCCAGCAATTGTCCAAGCAATTGTAGACAAGCACCCAATCCACACTGTACCACACAAACTCATCCCGGAAATATCCTCCTGTCACAAAAAGGAAGCTCCCTGGAAAGACAGCAAAGAAAATATTAGTCACATGAAGGCTAAAAATTGCTCCTGATAGCTGGAGTTCTCATTTCTTCCTGGACTGTACTGATAAGGTTCAAGATGAGGAGAGAAAATCACTGCTCTGTCAATCAGTTTGCAGTATTTAATTCCTCATCCGCACAGATACACTTGGCCTACAGCATGCAGCCGGTCTTTCCAAACCTGCTCCCATTTTTCAACGGAATCATGGAAACACTGGTTGGAAAGAACCTCAGGGATCTCACTTCCAAACTCCTACCAGAAATGAGACTATTACCAACACTAACACAGGAAGCCATAGTATTGAGCTGGCTTGAAAGTCTCCAAGCATGAAGATTTCCCAACATCTATGGGAAAAGTTTAATGTAATGGCAACTATAAATCAGAAGTCGCCTGTCATCTGTCTAAACCACTACAAAAGAGAAGGCCAAAAAAATGCACTGCTTAAAACCAAGTCCTTAGACTAATTCCAGATAAAGCCACTGTAAGGAGGTCAACAGACTGCATAGCTTCTGCGATATGAGAAGAAATAGTGTTGTCTAGCATTTTCCCAGGACTAAGGAAAACAAAACCATTCTTTGAACAAATATGAAAACCAATATGAATGACGTTTTAGTAGTGCTGCACACAACAGTTTTACAGCAACAGCTGGACTCCCTGCATTTAGGACTCTTCAGTCTCAACTTGTTTGCATGTGTTCAGTCTCCCTTCTCTGTTAGTTACCTACTGCTGCCACTGCATACTGGGTGAGGTTCCTGCGCTGCAGTGGAGAACAAGCCTGCCAGGTCCCTGTTTTAGGTTGAAAGAGAAATAATTCTTGCTGTTCCTTGTCATGCTTTCCTCCCAGGACATATAAGGTGTCATAGCTCCGACCAGCGTAAGAACACAGTTTTGGATTTTGCCAGCTGGGTGGAGGACTGCTGTCTAACTTCTTTATTAGTCTGGAAAAGGTATCTGTCTCTCCAGCACGCCTGCTGCGTTTCACCAAGATATCGAGGAAGGACAAACTCAGAAACGTGACCCTGACTTCGCCCACCAAATCCAGAAATTCTTCCTCTCTTGTTGCTGGGTCCTCCATTATCCAAATCATAATACTGTCAAAAACCACATCCTCTCTTGAAACGAAGAGGTCATCACTTTTCAGGAGGTGCATCAGCATTTCCTTGGGTAGTGCCTTAAATTCTTCCTGGCATATCACATCCCCCCAGTGAGTGAGAGCCACATTCATAGCAGACACATACAACTCTGTAAAGGCAAATTGCTGTGAGTAGGTCATCAGGCCCAGGCAGTTGGAAACATGCAGTTCTCTCTCCAGAAATTTCTCACACAACAGTTTCACCCTGTCAAACTGAAAAAAATCAGCTGTTTCCAGTAAGCTGGTCACATTTTCTTGACCTATGAGCACTTGGGCTGTGCGAGTGAACTCAAGTAGTGCCTGAAAAGGCACTGCATCAATCCCTTTGATCACTATGTGCTGTTCAGAGCTCTCTCTTGCTCCTCCAAAAAACATGGCTTCAAAATATCGACTGTGTACTGAAAGCACCCTACGGCTGACCTGGAAGAGTCTCTCTCCAACCTCAAGAATTGTGTCTGCAATCATTTCTGTCTGAGGTCCCAGCTCCTGTGGCTCTTGTGCAGGCTCCATGCTTGTTGACTGCCAGGCAGTTAATTTTAACTCAGTCTTATGCAGCCCTTACCCATGTGAGATCTCTGGAAACATTATCCCCCTAGCTAGGATAAATATGAGATAAGCCAATCTTGTCCTAAAAATAGAATGTTTTCTACTCTCCTGCTTTGCTCTTCTGTCTTTCCTGCTGCCTTCTGAACAGCAATAGCAGAACAGCTGTATAACCAAAAAAAAAAAAAAAAGTAGATTTGACTGGCATCTACTTTTACCAGGTAAAGCCACAGAAAATTAGGGGACCTGTTAGCCAAGCAAAGAGCCTGGGCTAGAAAGAAAAATAGGAGAAACAACCAAAAGATTCCTAAGCACTGAGTAAATATCAAGAAGTTGTAGAAAACATTGAACCCATTTGGAAAAAATCAACCATTACCTCATCTTTCATTAGTTCAAATTTAATCAAATACCAAAGTGATTACAGTTTTTATTATGTATCTAACTTTATACTTTAGTAAGAGAGAAGAGGGAGAAGTAAGCCCCCGTTCAAACCCAGATAACTTCACATGTTCAGTTATCCTCAATCTGAATGCACTAAATAAACACAGATGTAGGACAAGCAACAGCTCACTGATGCCACAGTGAGTTTTTCCACAGCTAGTAAGTGAAGAGATTTGCATAGTGACCTTGAGTAGAGCCCCTTACCCAAAGAGCCCGTACCAGCAAAACTCACTCCCAAGTTCTTAGCAGAGCTCAGCAAACAGAAGCTGTGCCAGTGCCTCATCACGCCCATCATAAAAACTTTCTTCCTTATTTCTAGTCTGGATCGCCTCTCTTTTAGCTTAAACCCCTTGTCCTATTTAGGCCCTGCTAAAATGTCTGCCCCCTATCATTTTCATATTCTTCTTTCCAGGTACTTGACTCCCAAATATAACCCAAAGTCTGCACTACAGAAAAGGAGAGCCATGCAGCTCACAATGAAGACCAAGCAACCAATCAGCTGAGCAGGAAATGTTGGGAACATGCCCCTCTCCAGAGCTTACACATTTGACCCATGGCTTCAGGCAGATCTCCCTGCACTGAGCCCAGAATCCAGAGAGCCCCAGCTGATCTGTTTCTGATGCTACACTTCAGAGTGCAAAGATAGATTGCTGCCAGTAACATACTGCACCTTCTCCCACCTAAAGGACAGTTCAAGACTCTGCTCAGGCTGACGGCGAGCAAATTCTACTCCTCACGCTCTAAATAAGGATTCTCTTTTGAACTGTGCAGTTGCACAAACAACTTTTGTAGCATTAGAAAGAAACTAGGTTGTGAGGAGCACAACTTTATAGACAGCTCTGTGAGCCCCCAGATTAAAATCCAGAAGCACCCAAGTTCACACAGGCAATACATCCATCACACAAGACACCTGGTCCCTAGTTTCAGAGCCTCCTGGAAAAAAGTCAGATTCACTGAACTGACATTTACTCTATGCTCCCACCCATTTCAGAGCTGACCCAGGAAAGGCTATGTGCGGGAGAACAGCGCTGTGGCCAAAATAACCAATACAACCTCTACTTGCCATGTGTTCTTGACAACCTTCAGGAACAAAACTGGTGCTGCCAGCTAAACAATTCACTCTGCCACAGCCTCCTTGTAAAGGGTCCTCTATAAAAGGAAAAGCAGGTGGCAAAAGCAGGTTACATACAGGCTCCAGGCACATACCTCAACTAGGCAGTCTTTAAACGCTTCAGAAGAGGGACCAGATGCTCTCAGGCTCTTCCCATCAATTCCCTGTCTGAAGCATGGCTTCTGCTCTGGTCTCTCCTGATCCTGCAGCGTTTATGCACCTCCTGAACTAATATAATTTAGATTTACGGCTGGAGAACTGTAATGTCAGCTGTAGTGCACTTTTACAGACTAAAAACCAGACATTTAGAAACAGATTAGTTTGTCTTTATTCACTCAAAACTCCTCAAATCTTGCATTTTCTGCAGTATAAAAGAAATAAAAATGTTTACTTACAAATCAAGTTATAACAAGCAGAACCACAAGTGGATAGCTACCATATAAAAATATGCAGTATTTCCAGACACTGAAGTGAACAAACATTAGGATATTAAATATTCTTCCCCTAAAATTCCAAGTATCAAATAGATACCTCCATAAGGTTCAAGTCACTCAACCAAGAATCATCCCACAAGTTAGACCAGTCCTCCTGTAGAAATGCGTGAGCCTGCTGATACACAGATTCCAGCCCACCAGATCTGGAAGAAGTGCTGGAAAAGACCTTCTTGGCTACATTCCTTGTAAAGGTGATGACACTACACAAGGAAGTAATTTTCCTGCACAAAAGAGACTGAACTCAACAGCAGAAGACTACAACATAATGCTTCCCCAAATGAGTACTGATATCTAAGAGGAAGAAAACAGTGTTCCACTGTATTTAGGGTTTAGATTAATTCAGATTAAATACATTTTAATGTATTTAATAATGGAAAGAATATAACCAATATTCAGGGCATTCTTAACTAATTTTATGGGGTTGTTTCAAAACTCAAAAATCACGAAGGTCTCAGACAATTCATGACAATATGTTCTCTCCTGACAGCTCTAAACAACATAGTTACACACTTATTTGGGGATGGGAGGAAAACAAGAACATACTTCTTACATTCCTCATCCTCTCATCATTTATGAAAGCCACAAAAATAAAAGTTGGCTTTTTTTCACACTAACAAATACACATTCAAACTCCCCCCCCAAAACAGGAAGCTTCTCACACACTGATAGTTTTCTCCAATGACTTGCACCCCTGAAGTTTTCAGAGACAATCCAAAGAAAGCATTAGCCATCTTGCTGCTGAATGAAAGGGTTTGGAATAGCTTCCATTCCATCCTGTGGACAAATCAGAACCACGGAAGTCCCTCTGCAAACCACAAGTCCCAGCTGACGTGTGTCTTCTGTTAATTTGAATTGATCATCCGGATCTAAAAAGCAGATATCCACGGTTAGAATAGGAAAATAAGAAAAAGAAACCAAATTCCATCAACTTCAAAAGGCACAGGCATGCATATTCTTTCCTGGTGTAACTGCTTTGTTTTATTGAACACATGGACTATACAGGTGATGCAGCAGTGACATCTGATGTTTTCAAGACCTTACTGACAGTGAGCAATAAAGAACTTTGCTTTGTATGCAAGAAAAATCAGAACACATTTATTAAAGAATTCAAAGGCCCTTTCATTCATCTAACCAGTAGTATACATGCAAGTGATTAAAAAAAAAGCTCTTGATCCCATTTCACATGTCATTACAGACAAACACTTGGGGATCAATGCCAATCAGAAAAAGACCCTGACTTCGAAGTACACTAAGGAAGAGAGCACTGGTCCGTTCCCAGACCAGGCCAAACAGGGCTGGATTGGGACAGACAAACACTTACAAATCAGCCAGTTCTATCTTCTATAAGATATCTCATATATTCAATAAAAATACACAACACATTTTAAAACTCCCTTTTAAAGAGAAAATTCAAAGCTTCAGGTGTTTCCTTTCAAGCAGGTAAGAGAATACTCTTCAAAAACACTGTCCTATCAAATGATACATTTTGTTTCAGAGAAGAGAAAGAGACACACTTTATTCAAGCTTTAGAGGACAAGAGTGGCCAATAAGATAACTATAGAGGAGCTCAAGCAGGACTACCAAGGATGTTCTATCACAGGGAATGTGCTTAATCTAACTTCTGCTGTAGAATCATAGAATGGTTTACATTGGAAAGGACCTTTAAAGGTCATCTAGTACAGCCCCCCTGCAATGAGCAGGGACATTTTTAACTAGACTCACTTGCTCGGAGTCCCATCTTTGAATTCTCCCACGGATGGGGCACATACTACCTCTCCAAACAACTTGTCCCAGAGTTTTTATCACCCTCATTATAAAAAAATCCCTCTTCCTTATATTTAAATTAACCCTACTTCAGTTTAAACCCATTACCACTTGCCCTGTCACAACAGGGCCTGCTGAAGCATTCATCCCATCATTTTCTTTTATGTCCCTTTAAAGTACTGAAAGGCCACAATAACATCTCCTCAGAGCCTTCTCTTCTCCAGGTGAGCACCCCCAGCTCTTCCAGCCTGGCTCCAGAGCAGAGGGGCCCATTAGAGAATATCCGTGGCCTGCTCTGGATTCACTCCAGCAGCTCCACGTCCTTCTGATGTTGCTCCCCAGGGCTGGAGGCAGCTCTGCAGGTGGGGTCTCACCTGAGGGAGGCAGAGGAGCAGAATCCCCTCCCTGGGGATGAATCCCCCATCCCTGCTAGGGATGCAGCCCAAGATACAGCTAGCTTTGTGAGCTGCAAGCACATATTGTCCAGCCTCTCATCAACCAGCATGTCCAAGTCTCAGCAGGGCTGCTCTCAATCTGTTCATCCCCCAGCCTGCATTGATACCAGGGGCTGTCCCAAACCAGGAGCAGGACCTTGTACTTGGGTCTTGTTGAACCTCATGAGGTTCCTCTGGGCCCACTTCAAAAACTTGTCCATGTTCCCCTGGATGGCCCCATCCTTCAGGTGTGTCACCTGCAGGCTGAGGGTGAACTTGATCCCACTGTCTATGCCACTGATGAACACTAAACAGTAGCGGTCCCCACAGACATCCCTGAGGGACACCCCTTGTCATTGATGTTCATGAGGACATTAAGCCATTGACTACTACCCTCTGGATATGACCATCCAACCAATTCCATATTCACCGAACAGTCCACCCATCAAATCCATCTCTCTTCAATTTAGAGAGAAGGATGTCGGGGGGGACTGTGCCAAAGGCTTTACAGAAGTACAGACGAAAGACATCTGTAAGCCCTTTCCTTGTCCACTGATGGAGTCACTCCATCACAGAAGGCCACTGGGTTGGTCAGACAGGATTTTCCCTTGGTGAAGCTATGGTGGATGTCTCAAATCACCTCCCTGTCCTCCATAAGCCTTAGCAGAGCTCCAAGGAAGATCTGTTCCATGCTCTTCCCAGGCACAAGAGGCGAGGTTGACAGGACAGTAGTTCCCAGGCTCCTTTCTACCCTTTTGAAGAATGAATTCAATGTTTCCCTCTTTCCCATCACGTGACTGCCATCAATTTTAGATGTTTTAGAGTAGCTTGGGAACTACATCAGCCAATTCCCTCAGGACCCTCGGATGCATGTTGTCAGGTCCCATAGACCTGTCACCTTATCTCTTTCTTTACAACATAGTTATCCCAAGCATGCTGCAGTTTGGGTGATGTTAAGCTGCAGTTTCTGCTTAAACACTCACAGAGCTGTAAGATTTCTTTTAAGAAAACCACTCAGGGAGGGGAAGCTTTCCAAAGACTGCATATTACTTACCTCGCATATACTCAATGGTACCGTCCAGCACAAGGTTCAGAAGAGGGTCAAATCCTTTCAAGACACCGCTTGCTGTTGAAGACCACACAGAAAACAGTGATTGGGACCAAAACAAGGTATACAGCAACACAAGACTCCATGAAAGGTACATTCAGTTCTCCAGCCCCGTTCCCTCCTTCAGGCAAGACCAAGCAAATGAGACCAGAGATACTAAACAGTGTCCTCTTTATCAACGGCAAGTACACAAAAGCTGGTCTACAGTGTGCCAATTAAAACTTACAGACTTTTCAATCAATTCTTCAAAATGTTCTTCAAGACACTGACATTTTTGCTTTTCGCCAATTTCAAGGGCATTTTAAGAATATTTCTGCATAACAAATCAGTACAAGTCACACAAAGAAAAAAAAAAAAAGCAACCCCAAAACAAAATACATATCCTTAATGAAAGGTTATGGTTAAAAATGAAGCAAGACCATATTTTAAGTTCTTAGAAACATCATCTTCCAGGTGTCCTCCTGGCACACTCTTTAGCCTAAGCACTGCCTCACAGGAAGGCACTGCAGATAGACCAGCACTTTGTCCTAATGCAGAACATGATTCCACAAGACTAGTCACTAAATATATCACGAAATTACACACAGCAACTTCCCAGTTTGAAAAATACACTTATCAGTAAGGAGTCCAAGTAACTTTCAGACCCTTATAAGCATTAGGTCCCGGTGGAGTTTTAAAACGCAGCACATGGGTAACTCAGACAAACAAGTGCCAGTGGGTGGCACCAACCGCATTGGGATGTACCTTCCCAGCTGGGAAGGGACGGAGATGAAAGGCATGGTGGCATATATTGAACCATGAACTCCGGGCATGCTTACCATGTCAAGAGATGAATGGCACGATAGTTGTATTAATTGTTACATCTATAAATGTTTCTTTGTTGCTCTAAGTGCACCCTTGCAATGCAAAAAAAACCCAGCCAAAATAAGGCTGTTCAAGACAACTAATGAAAGAAGAGATGCATAGATGAGCCATAAAGAGAAAAGTGCACCCAGGAGATTAATGGAAAAGTTAAACGAGAAAAGCTTCACACCAGTAGCTGCAACCACCAGTAAGTAACAGCACCCACTACTCCTCGCCTTCCCTCGAAGGGAAGCAGCGTGAGCAGGAGGGCAAAGCCGACGGGCACCGGCTGAGGAAAAACGCCGAAAGGCAAAAGAGCTTCCGTGCTGCAGCCACGCGCCGGGCTCACCTTCCCGCCCGCCCTGGAACTTCACCCGGATGGTCTTGTCGATGTACTTGGAGAGGTCCAAGATGCTCTCCTTCTTCTTCTTCTCCTTATCCTACGGCAGAGCACAGACGGCCCAGTTAAAGCGCGCTCTCCGCGAAGACACAGCCCCGGAGCACTCCTGCGGGATCCCGCGGCGGCGGGACGGGAGCGCGGGTTCAGCCCCGGCACCATCCCCGCCCGGCGCCGCGCGGCCGCAGATCCCGACCCACCCCGCTCCTCACNCCGCGCGGCCGCAGATCCCGCCCCCCCCCGCTCCTCCCCGCCATCTTCCCCGCGCCGCCACCGCCGCCGCCGCCGCCGCCACTCGCCATTTCATTCGGCGCCGCCAGAAGTGACGTCGCGCCCCGGCGGAGCCCGTTGGCGGCTCGGGGCGGCGGGGCGGGACGTCCGGGGCGGGCTCTGGGTACCCGGTGCGGAAGGGTCCGGCCCGGGCCAGGTCGGAACAAAGCGGCGGCGGCGCGTCGGGCCCGGCATGGCGGCGCGGCCAGCCCGGCTCCGCCTCTGGCTGCTCCTGCATCTGCTGCCGCAGGTCAGTGGCTGTGCCGGGCTGCGCGGGCACCCTGGCTGAGGGCGAGGA
>VXAZ01001533.1:338573-387247 GCA_013399875.1 Gymnorhina tibicen
CCCTGGCTGAGGGCGAGGAGCGGCCCCAGGCGTAGCCGGGCCCGGGCGGGCTGTGCGGTGTGTCCGTGCCCGCAGCCGCCTCCCGCAGGCGGGAGCGGCCCGGGCACCCGGAGGTGCTGCAGCCGCCGGGGGGCCCCGCAGCGGGCCGTGGCCGCAGGAAGGCAGCGGAGCGCATCGGGCTGCCGGCCCTGCCCTCCGCGATTTGGCAGTGTTGATATATCTGTGGGTTTGGGGTTGTTTAGGACGTTTTTCTTCTTTCCGTAGTAAATAGCGTTTTCCTCGTAGTTCTTAAAACCTCGGGTCCCCGTGGGCCCAGCCCAGCATCCTCGCCAGGCAGTCCCGAGGAGGGGAGCACAGCCGAGCCCCCGGGCCGGATCCCCGCAGGGACGACTCTGGGCTTGTCCCGACTGACAGACTCCCTGGGAGGAAGGATTCAGCAGAAAAGAAGGGATTTCTGCTGACCCTGACCCTGTAGTCTGTCTTGAGTCTTATATTGTCGTTACTAAAATATTAATTAGTTTTGTGGGATACATTTCCAAGGGTGTGACGAACTAGGCATGTAATCCTGATACAGGACAGCGTGGATTTCTAGCAATTGCATTGCATGGTACATAGCTTTTGCATTTAAAGTTCGGTGTTTTGTGTTCTGAAAATTTTGAAATGTCATTTAAACTTCTTGACTGTTTATTAGGTAATTTGCAGCATACTATGTCTTCTTGAATATTATTGATGTAACATCTTAACATGGCACTCTAATTTTTCCTTCTTCTCCATCTGTCTCCTTACTGATTCCTTGCCAGTATTCTTTAGTTACGGAGTGGTCTGGTTGCCAGCTAACTTCTTTGTTTCTGCATCATCCCCTTTCTTAATGCATCTCTTCGTTATGTCCTTGCATACCCCATGCATTTTGTCATCTCCACTGATGCTTCACAGGGACTGGTAGGCCCCACAAATTAATAAGATGCAAGAACGAGTCAAAGACTGGCATAGAGTCAGTTTGATCCATCAGTTTGGAGAAGGTGAGCGCATGGCAGTGCAGAAGGACAGCAGGTGAGATAGTCCACTGGTGGGTATTTGGAGGTCTTGCCTTCAGCTCCATGCATTGCAGCACATTCCTGTCTGTAAGCATTTGGTATATTTGTGCAGTGGAAGTGTTAATGTGCTTGGGTAAGCTTGGCCAGACTGGCCAGGGTGCTGAAACAGTCCTGCTGCTGCAGTGAAAAATGGATGTACCGTGTACTGCCAATATGTTTCTGTTAGCCAAGCTGGCTTTTTAAAAATCTGCTTGAATACCTCGTATTGTGCATTACTTCTGCATCTCTTGTGCTTGCACTTGTTGGGATGGTTTTGGGTAGTACATCCTCCTTAGTGTGAGGCAGAGAGGAGTGCTGTGCTGCACTCGTCCTGCTGTGGTACCCCCGTGACTGATGGCTGGAGTTATTGCGGGGGGCAGAGCTGACAGCTGTTGTCAGGAGCTGCTCTGTGCATTTGCTGTGCACCAGCTGTACTCATTATCAGTGCCTTACTCTTGCCTTAGTGGTTGTGAGCATATACCTTTGTCTGCCTCCTTGAAACAGGATAATAGAAAATTTTTGTTCGTTTGTTTTCCCTGGGGCAAGAGGAGGTAATGTCCACATTTGCTTCTGTGTTCTGATTTAGGGAGATGGATCAGCTTGGCTACTGAAGCATGGCTCTTCCAAATCTGGGTCCTCATCTGGGAACACTTGATGAGGGGTGAGATCTTATAGAGCCAAGTACAATCTGCACTTAAATCTTGCTTTAGTATTTGAGTTCTCACATTTCATTTAACTTCCCTAGCATTATTACCTCTCGGTTGTCCTGTAACAACAGCAGATACACATGAGCCTTTGGCTAGTGACGAACATGGTAACATGATCTGCAGCGAGTGTGTTGGATCTAGCTCGACTTCACTGTAGCAGCTTTCAGCAGAGTATATTGAATTGAGGTGATGGGTTTGTATTTTAAGTCAGGGCACTCTATGATACGGGTCCAAAGAATTGAAAGACTGTCTGAAATTCTGCATTAAGGTGGTGGCTGACAATTTAGTCTCCTGGAATTACTGCATTATGAATATGTAGCTCTCTGCACTGTACAGTGTTTGCTGAAGGAGTGTTTTATTTGCGTGCAGCTTTGCTGCCTGCTGTTGCTGGTCTCCAGATGGATCAGTGCAGTTCATGGGAAAGAATGACTCCAGCTCCTGGGAACTCTCACATGGTACCTACTGTAAGAGTAGAACAGCTCATTCGTTCCTTCTTCAAGGAACACAGCTCCCAGTGTCTGTAAAATCTCTCTGAGATTTGGTGACCAGGTCAGTTAATAGAGCTACTGAAAGTGGAAAAGATGTATGGGATGTCCAGGTGAGTGTGGGGCCAGAGGCAGGGAGGAACAAACAAGACAGACATTAGGTTGGCTCAGTCACACACACTGAAGTTTCTTGATATACGAGTGAGCTGAATTCTTCATCTCCACCTTCTTCCATCATTTAACTTGCAAGTCCCAGTGCTTGCCTCTGAACTACATTAATTCACCCAAAAAAACTTGCACAGCAAAAAAACTGGGGAGTATTCTGCTCTTTTATGCATTAATCTGTGGAAGGCCTTGATGAGATTCAGAGCCAGCAAGTATGCCCTTCTCATACCACAAACATTAGATTAGCTCGTTTGCCTGTTAAACTCTACCCTCAGATTTTACATTTCTGTTGTGTGAAAACCTTTTCCAGTTTTGCAGCTTTATAGAATGCACTTCCTTTTGTGCTAATTATACACTATTGTGTGCTTTTTAAGCCATAGGATCAGTAAGAAGCAAGTATTATAATATACCTTATTGTCGGAGCAGCTGTTGTTTTTCTGTACTTGAAAAAGGCTGGACTTGATATCCAAACACTTGGAAAAAAGCCTTTGGGGTTTTAGGAACACTGTATAGGATCTTCACAGGAGATGACATTTTCTCCTGGGTTAATCTAGGATATGAAATGGTCTCTAGGAGTTAAGAATCGTCATAAATGTTGCCACCATGCCAGTGCATCAGCAGCACTGCTTCGAGCTTTTGTTGTCTCGTACCTACTGACATGAATAAAAACAAAACTGGAAGCATCAAAGCGGATAAGAACAAACTTCTGTTGTGGCTGTTAACAGATTTCAGAACTATGCTTTGATGCTAAGTGATAATAGCTTTGTAAAAATGTCTGTTAATCCACATTATCCACAGATTATATTCTCCACAGAGTTTCTAAAACTGTGTTCCCTCTTCTGCTTTTAACCCTGCTCATATTGCCTTTAATTCCTCTCATACTTGATTTTTGTTTGGCTTTTGGCACACAAATCCACATAGCTTCTAAAATGTTTTGAGCACTTCACATTAGGAACCTTTTACTCCCTTAATATTTCTTTGAAGAACATCCATTAAATAGCTCAGAAAGCAAAATTGTGGGTGCCTTTTAGGAATTATTCCTGAGTTCCAGTAGTGATTATCTCCACGGAAATGTAGCAACACACCCTGTACTTACTCTCGTTTTAAAGATGTGTGCCATATATCTTACAGATGTAAAACTTTTAACTCTACAGCTTGATTGTTTCCCAGATGCATAAAACTGTTCAATTACAGGAGTTAGCTCCTGCAAAACTGCCTGAAGATTTTGGAGAGAGTTGTACATGTAATATTCAAAACAAAGATACTCCATGTTTTGTTTGCTTATCTAACCCCAGTCAGACCTTGTACAATAAGCAGGGAACGTTCTTTTGTTCTTGTCTTCTGTGTGTGACTGTATTTGCATTTCTGTTGCTTGTTACTCTTGGAAGTCAAATTCAAGATAATAAGTACAGGTTACTTTTCTAAATTACTTGCTTCTGTTGAAAGTAGTTTAGGTGCTATGGTTAGATACCTGAAATATGAGTTAACAAGTCCACTCTGGCAGGGAGTTGGAGTTCTCGTTTCCTCACAGTATATGCACAGTAGTGTCTCCCTTTCTCCACAGATATCTTGGAAGCTTGCACTCAAGTGACTTTAATCTGCACTGAGCTGATCAGTGTGACCTCCCGTATCAGCAGGCTTCAGGACAAATGTCATTGGTTCTAGAGGACTTAGTTAACACTAATGTTATAAAAAAGGGAAAAAGTTGCTGCATGAGTTAACGAACACCATTTATATGCAGAAGAGCTAAATATAAAAATCTCTACCTCCTGAATATTTTTACAATTACATTTCTTTACTGCTTTGCTGACATCTTGCAGCAGAATGCCATCATTGCCTCTGGGCACACTGTGTGTGTTAAAGAGCAGTTTTACAATGCGGGTGGTAAAACACAGGCACAGGTTGTCCAGAGAGGTGATGGGTGCCCCGTCCCTGAAAGTGTTCAAGGCCAGGTTGAACAGGGTTTGGTCTACGTGAAGATTTCCCAGCCCATTGCCAGCGTTTTGGACAAGGTGACCTTTAAAGATCCCTTCCAAGCCAAACCGTTCTGTGATTCTTAAAAGTGTTCCAAAAACCATATTTTTACCACGAGTGTCTCCTAGGGGTGCATGGTAACTTCTGTGTAGTGGGGTTTGAAATGAAGAGGGAGAAATAAGAGTGATGGATTCTTTTAATGGATTTTTGAACACGCATGTTAAGATACGAGGTTGTTGCTGAGTCCAGTCATCTTTAGCATCTTGTTCCTCAGCTGCTGCATGAAGAAACAGATGTGTAAGGTGTATGTGTAAGAGCGTAACTGCATAATTATCAAATCACTGGTGTGTTTAGGTTATGAATGTTAAACTAGATGTTTAGTCTGTCACAACTTTCTAATTAGTAGCAGCAATGGTTAGGGGTATGATGTTATATGTCTCTCCAGAACAAAGTTTCATCAGTTCTGGTAGGCACAAAGTGATTTCCTTGGGGAAAGCTAAATCAGAGCAATAGAGCAATTAAACATGTGCTTCAGTCAATGACTTCAGTTTTGTTTGAATGCTGGGCAGGAGAGAGAAGGAAGAATGGAAAGGAAGGAGTTGGGTGTGTGGATAGAGAAGAGTATGACACAAAGGGGGATGGTAGAAAGATAAGATGGGGGGAGGGGGCTTGTTTGGTTAGTTTGAGGGGGTTTTGGTTGGTTGGTTTTGGTTTTTTGAACCTGCTGCTGGTTGTGAACTGATGGTCTGTCCTCATCCTGTGTCCTGGGGTCACTAATGAATGACAGTGTTCCACCAGAAACCAAATGTGTGACTAGTTCAGATGAGAACCAGATCAATTATTGTACACATTTTGGATATTTTGTGTATGTTTTTAAACAAACTTCCAAGTGCTAAGTGCTAGTAATGATTAGCGAGTGTCCTCAATAAAATGGAGAAACTTCCCATTACAATAGGAAACAAATGCTCTGGGAACACAGAAATGATAATAGGTAGAATCCGGTTACATTAACAGTGTTTGGTATTCCTAAGGACTGGATTTCCAAATCACTGGGCTGAAATAGTACTTTGAGACTGCTACATTTAATATGTGGTCAATTTTTTCATGACTGTCTAATAGCTTGTATGATGCTAAAATACAGATATGATTTGCATTTGCTCTCAGCATCATCCTTTTATAATCTATTTACCAGAACAGTGCTACTTGAACATTGAAGTTGCTCTGTAAGAGCCACTGTGAGGCTCTAAAGCAGCAACTGAAGATCAACAAGACTCTCCTTCAAAAAGAAGCATTGATCTGGATTTGTATAATTGAATTACATTTTAAAAGTTTGGTTTTGTCCTGCTTTCTGACCATTTTTTTTGTATCTTAATGTATTTTTATCTGAAGCATTAAAATCTTTTTGCAGCAGCTGGTCAGATCATAATCTTAAATTGAATTCTTAATGTGTTGATGCTCAAACCTGACCAGATGGTCACAGAATGCGTATGAGCAGACTTCTCCCTGAGGTGCTGATGTTCAGTATTTTGTATAAAGGAAAGACTTCTTAACTTACTCTTTTTCAGTGAGTGGAGATTGTGCCTGACAGTCCTCCCGAGACAGAACCTGCAGTCCCAGTGTTGCTGCCCTGAGGAGCACAGAAATGTCCCGTAGAACTTGATGGCTGATGTTAAAGCCGTGCTCTGTGTGCCTTCTCGTTCCAGTGAGGACAAGAGCCTCTTGTCAGAGAAAGAAGCATTGCAAGGGACCTGTTTGCCACTTAGAAATGGCCAGGAGGATTTATTTCAGAGTCCTTAGAACAGTAAGAACAGACCTCATTATATACTTTGTGTTTCTTCAACCATTTCCAAGATCAGGCAGGATTTACAATTATTTTGGCTCAGTTAATATAGGAATGAAGTCACCACTAATTAGAGTTAAAGAAAACCACCACCAGTGGTAGGGAAGTTGCACGTGCTTCCACTGTTGCTTTGTCTTCCTCCTTTCTGGTTTCCTGGGTGAACATCTACTAGGACTTGGGGTACAAGCAGACAAGTGCATCAACTCCACAAAAGTACTTTATTTTGCAGATTATTTATATACATACATACATATATGTATACGTATATATATAGTCTTGTAGGTGATTTTGGTTCAGCTTTTTGGGTGGAGGATGAGGAATGTACCTAGTACTCACAAAATTGTATCACTATGTGCAAGGAAGGAGAGGAGTAGACATTTAAAAGAACAGAGCTCATCATGAAGAATAAGCAGAGTTTCCAGGAGTTCTTCAGGAGAATTCTAACATGTACATGATGCAAAAGATAGCTAACCTCCTTATAAAAATGAACGTGACATTCTGTGGGTATGGAATATCTCTTTGTTTAATCATCTGCCTGGTTGTGACCCCTTCCAACCTCTTGGGCATCTTTTCACTGGGTGAACAGGGTGAGAAACAGAGGAGGCCTTGACACTCTGCACACTGTTCAGCGATAGCTAAAACATTGGTTTGTTATCAGCATTGTTTTGGGCACAAATCTAAAACACTGCACCATACCAGCTGCTGTGAAGAAAATTAACTCCATCCCAGCCAGATCCAGGACAGGCCGTTAATTATGAATCTTAGATATGTAATCTTCACTATGTATATTTTTGCAGTTATTGTTGGAGTTTTGACAACAGTGATGACTGGTCATTGAAGCAGTGATGAGATAAGTAAATGCAGTAGGTAGACTTGGGAGTCTACATGTGCTACCCTAGGACAGAAAAAGAGCTGCTGCTGCTGTGGGGTCTTGCCACATCTTCAGCAAAGGTGTGAGTTTTGGAGTGATGTGAATCTAGAATTGATCATTATTTCAGGCTGTACTTTCAGGAGTTGGTGTCTTATTCATAGAATCATGGAATGGTTTGACTGGGAAAGGACCTTAGAGATCATCTAGTTCCAGGCCCCTGACATGGGGCAGGCTAGGCTGGGCTGTTCAAAGCCACATCCAACCTGGCCTTGAACACTTCCAGGAATAGGGCAGCCCACTGCTCTGGTCAGTCTGTGCCAGGGCCTCCCCTCCCTCCCAGCCAACAATTCCTTCCCAATATCCCATCCAGCCCTGCCCTCTGGCAGTGGAAGCCATTCCCTGTGTCCTGTCCCTCCAGCCCTTGTCCCCAGTCCCTCTCCAGCTCTCCTGGAGCCCCTTCAGGCCCTGCAAGGGGCTCTGAGGTGTCTCTGGAGCCTTCTCTTCTCCAGGTGAGCACCCGCAGCTCTCCCAGCCTGGCTCCAGAGCAGAGGGGCTCCAGCCCTGGGAGCAGCTCCGGGGCCTCCTCTGGACTGGCTCCAGCAGCTCCACGTCCTCCTGGTGTTGGGAGTCCCAGAGTTGAACACAGTACTCCGAGTCTCGTATCTGTTCTGCGTTAGTCCAGCTTCTTTCCCTTGCTCTGGTTATATACATATGTGCACCAGCCTAGCTGTGTTGTTTGAGGTTGGCTTTTTGGTTTGTTGGGGTTTTTTTCTTTTCTTTAAACACATCCAGTATGGTTTCATTTGATTCTTTGACCAGTTGCGGTGTCGGAGGGAATTGCCTAATGTATCTGAAGTCTTTCTTTGACGCATGGTGGAAATAATAACAAATTCCACTGTACTCCCTGCACAGATGGAGAAACTTTGTAGACTCTTTTGTTTTTCTTTAAAAATACAGAGCAGGCCAGTCAACAGCAAGTTACTCCCATCACTTCTGGTATTTTATATAACCTAAAAGTCTTGTGAAATTTTTGTTACATTTTCAGGTTTACTGTGAGTATGGGATGGTACATGTCCTTTCAGAGAAGGGGAGCAGCAAAGGAAAAGACTACTGTATTCTCTTCAACTCTCAATGGGCCCATTTGCCACATGATCTGGGTAAAGCTGTAAGTACCTAGCTAACCAATGACAAAAGAATGTGTAAAAAATGCCTTTGTTACAAGGAAACTTCTAATTTCTTACTTGGAGTAGTAGAATTTGAGGCTAGTGCTTTGTTCGCTCTGCTTAGAAAATATTTTATCTGTTCAGATCACTCTAGGCAGTGCTAGGATGGCAATATTAATTTCTAGGCATTGTGCAGAGGTAATGACTATTGCTGGTTCAAAACAAAAATCTTCCTTTTCAATGATGTGATCAATGAAATTAAAATGGCACATACCTGGGCTTGCAAAGGAGGTTTTGTACATCAGCATGCTACAAGGAGATACCACATGGCTTTTCTTATATACTGAACTGTGGCCTTTAGTGCTTTCTCAGTGTCAAGTGTAAGATTAAGTAGTCATAAACTGTGTCAAGCTTTTGCTGCATTATCTGTGGCTGTATGAGCTGAAAGCTGAGTAAATTCTTCACTCTTTTCTGTGAGAAAATGTGAGAAAATTCTTCACTCTTTTCTGTGTCACTGAATGCTGAAATCGGCAAATGCACTTTGAATGAGCTGCTAATAGGGGAAGATGCAGTTGACTGATACTTGGTTTATTTTGTTCAGCCAGCTGAGTACCCCACAGAATTATTAGAGTTCCTTACCAGTGTGTAAACAAGTCTCAGTTACTTCTGGTGGGTTTATTGCAACTGTAGTTTAGTCCCTAGATACATCAGTAGTTGCCTTTGCCTTGCATAGACTCAGCTGATAAGCTCTTGCACTTGCCCTGTGTAGTGTGAATCAGCACATGCATGACTGACTATAGTATTCATGAGAGTTGGGGACCGTACTGTAGCTATATTTTATCTGTATTTATTTTATGTACTGTATTTATTTTATCTCATGTAAATGAGTCACTGCTCAACAGTATTAAGTCCACCTTAAGAGCTTTGCATATGTAGAGAGTGTACTCATTTAAACACGTATTCGTGTTTCAATCAGTCTCATAAAAATTCACTACAGTCATATCTCAGTAGCTCTGCAGGAGCCAATATGGTCCAGAATAGCTTGCACAGACAGTTGGGTAGTGGATGCTATATCCCTTGCCTGTCCCTGTCTCCTTCCTTGGTTCTTTCCTGCTTTTCCCTTCCTTCACATTCTCGCTCCTCCTCCTTCAGCATTCCAGCAGTACAGTTCATTAACTGAGGCGATGCAGGGCACCACTCTGAGCTCACTCTGCATTTGTGTTGTGCTCTGATAGAGGGATAAGCTTACCTGAAACTTGGACAACCGGAAAGTGTGGGTAGGAGCATTTCACTGTCTCAGGTTGGAGACAGCAGTTTTCTGAATAAGGTTGAAACTACTGCCAGCCTGACACTTCCCTCTCCCTCCTGAAACATAGAGTCCATTACACAGGTGTGGTATATCGTGTACCTGTGATTTCTAATACAGACTGTTCCACGTGTCATTTTTTCAGGTTAAAACTTTACCTTGATTCTTCTCAAATCTAACAGCTCACCTCGGCAAGGGCTGAAACCTGCTTCTCTTAGCATAGCTTGGTTGTTTGGTAGATAATTGCAGTTTTCAGGTAACTTGCAAATAGAACTGGGCAAAGATGCTGGTGGTTGTTTAAATTTTGCAAGGAACAATTTGTGCCAGTGTTATTTCTAAAACCTTGAAGTGTCTTTGGGATGTTCCTGTTGAAACACACCAGATTAGATGTCTTTGGGTCTGAGGAAGGCCAAAACTAAGGAACTGGGGCTTGCAACATCTCTGGATCACAAGTGGTGAGAGAAGTAGCTTAGAATCCAGTATTCAAGTGCTTGGGACGCAAAATCTCAGCTCACTGGATACAGTAGGTTTCAACATGGAAGTTTATTTTTACTGCCTATGCTTTTGTACTTTTCCCCAGCCTGTGTTTTGGTTTCTAGCTGTGCATACCCTCCATCATCCCAGCCTGCCACTCTACCACCCCAGCAAAGATAAAACTTTGCTGTACTCCTCCCACAGCCTGGCTGTGTGCATCAGAACAGCAACAATAGAAGCAAACAGCAACAAAAAGAAGAAAACAAATGCAAGTGGAGGTCATATCCCAAATTTTATTACCAGCAGAATTCTGTACAATAAGGTGAAGCAAGGCAGGACCCTACGTAACAGAGAAGGCAGCACTGTTTCAGCTTTCATGTTGCTCTGAGAATACTCTACCGCTCCATTGCTGGAAAGTTTTAAATTACTCTTTCGAGACTCTGGCTTCTGCTCTTGACTTCTTCTATCATTTTATGTTATATATATGTATTTAACTAATTTCTTTTTTTCAGTCACTCTTGCAACTGCAGGATCAGACAGCATCTGTTTTATGTTCTCCTTCTGATGTACCTGATGGGGGATTTAATAATCAAATCCCTATGGTGATGCGAGGAAATTGCACCTTCTATGAGAAAGTGAGGCTTGCTCAGATAAATGGGGCTCGTGGGCTGCTGATTGTTAGTAGAGAGAGACTGGTAAGTCACTTTTTATCTTTCTATGCTGCTGACACTCCTCTGATATTAGATATTGTCTTGTCTTGGGTGCACATTGCTGGTATTTGATGTTCCTCTTTAAAATAAATAATGCATGTGTGTTCCTGCATGTACATACGTTGCATAGTTATGTGTGGAATGAATGAAACAAGAGTCACTCATTTAAGTAGGAGGAGTCTGCACGGAGCTCATGTGACATTCAAGTTAAGGGCTCAGAATTACCCTTATTCCAAATGAAGTACTGGAGTCAAAGGATGAGGTTGGTTTGTGACTCCATCATATTACCACACTGAATCTAGTGCTCTAGATTCAGCTGGAGCATCTACAGCATGTATTTTATAAAATTAGTCATTTTGAAAATAAAATTAGTAGGTTTGAGTCCTGGTCAATACTTGAGGCACACATCAGTCATAAACCCGTGACCCTGGTGTGCAAAAGGTACTGCTTGAAATTTGGCTGCTGCATTTTGCTGTTACAGACTTACATTACTTTTGTTTTACTGGGAACAGGCATATATTTTGACTTCTGAGCGTTCGCTGTCATGAAGTTCCCTTCTAGGATATTTTTCAAAGTAGCAGGAACAGAACTTGAAACTTTAACCCTTTTGAAGGAGTAGAAGTATTTGCAGAAATAAATATGTTCTTACCTGGTCTGAACTGTCTTTCAGGTTCCTCCTGGAGGTAATAGGAGTCAGTATGAAGAGATTGACATTCCTGTGGCTCTGCTTAGCTATACTGATATGTTAGATATTGGCAAGGTAAACTTGATACTAGAAGCTCTCATTTATATTATCTCATGTAAATGAGTCACTGCTCAACAGTATTAAGTCCACCTTAAGAGCTTTGAATATGTAGAGAGTGTACTCATGAAGATTGCATTATTGTGCTTTGGAAAAAAATCAAATCTCTTGGGAGGTTATTTCTTATCTTTGGAATAAAATCAAAATACAGCCTGGTGCTGGAAATAAATATTACTAATAGAAGAGCCAATGGATGGCTCTTAAGTGTTTATAATAAAGCCTGATTCTGAGGTTGCTTGGTGAAAATTAAATAAGTGAACCTTTGCTAAGGTGGCTTTTTGGATGTCCTTCATAACTTGTATTTCCCTCCACAGAGCTTTGGCAGCTCAGTGAAAGGAGCAATGTACGCACCAAACGAGCCTGTGCTGGACTACAACATGGTGATTATCTTTGTCATGGCTGTGGGGACTGTTGCAATTGGAGGCTACTGGGCAGGAAGCAGAGATGTGAAAAAGTGAGTAACTGAATGCAGTATAGCAGTTTTCCTGTATTTTTCACAGAAAAAAAAGTAGATGGTGTTTATGTAAATGGCAGCTCTGCTTGTGAAGTTAGGAGACTGTGTAGCCAGAATGGGAAAATGCTGATGTGATGTTTGAAAGGCCCTGAGCCTTGCATTGGTTTGGTCACTGTAGGAAATCATTAGAGTATAAATAGCATGTAGAGCATTTTAGTATTTTGCCATGTCAAAAGACAAAACATCTGAAAAGCTCAGAAAGAAAATTATTAAGTAATAGGCTTCCTGTTTGGCCTTTTGCAAAAATTCACCACAAAAATACTTCATAAAAAAAAAAAATAAAATTTGCTTTTACTGGTATAGGGCAAACCAAATTGGTTGGATGGCTGACATATGCTGTGTTTGTTATCAATTTTTCAATGAAATTTTACGGTTACTTCTTGCCAGCAAATGGGGTTGGGAGAAGGAGGTCATTGTGTCACACTTATTTCTAACATTTATTTTGTATACATAACCTGATTTAAGGATTTCTTCTGAAGTCAGCAAAATATTCTGTGGTATTTTTCAGATTCAGTTGAGTTTTTAGTGAATGAAGTAGTGCTCTGGATACATTAATGCAGAGTTGCTGGTTTCTGCATGGTGTTACAGCTGATGTTCACACATCCATGGAAAATGTGGTGTTCCGCTGACTTGAGTGGGAACCAAAGCAGGCTTTGGTGTTGTGACATGTTTTCAACCCCGGGTTTTTCGCTGAAGATTCAGCCTCCCTGTGTATCTTGTTGCAGAAGGAATGAACTGATGGTAGCCGTGTTACTCTTTCAGGAGGTACATGAAGCACAAGCGTGATGATGGGGCAGAGAAACACGATGATGAAACAGTGGATGTGACTCCCATAATGATCTGTGTGTTTGTAGTGATGTGCTGCTCAATGCTCGTCCTCCTTTATTTCTTCTATGACCACTTAGGTACTCTTAAGGTTGTATTTATATTAATACATCTTCAATATCACAAGGCTGCCATCGTTTAAAGAACATTTTATTGTGAAAATAATAATGAAACATCTGTCTTCTGTCATGTGTCTTCATCACAATATGATATAAAATACTGTAAGAAAACTCACTGAGTAGAGTTCTAATCCTTCTTTTTGTGAGGTTGGTCATAAAGCTTCTTTCAAACATTAAAGCCCATAAGTAGATACAGATGTAGTATCTTCCACTTTTTATTTTTGTTAAAGTGTTCTCAGACATATTCTTTTCTCTCTATTATTGTTTAATTTGAAGTCAAGATCAAGGATCAATTTTTTTTATCTTAATAAAGATGATAATTTTGTATTGATCACTCATCAGACTGACAAAAAAGACATGAGAGCCTAATGCAGTGGAACTTCCATCTTCATATTTCTGAGGAAGTAGTGAAACATGCATCCCATCTGTATTAATTCATTTTGCTACTTAGTGATTTTAGTGTTCCCTTACAGTGCTCCTGTATACTCATAAAGAGAAGGAAAATGCTTCACCGTAGGTTGCCTTTGAGGCTTATGACTTACTTTAAGAAGATTAGGATAGAGGTTTTGATTTGTTGAAGTAGGTATTGCATAAAGTACACCTGAGTAAAAGGAGCTAGAATTAGATACTTAAAGAACATGAATATAATCAATCATTTGAGGTCTCTGAATTTACCTTTCAGTGTTGAAATGTAAGCCTTATTTCGCATTTAGTCTTATTGACTGTCTGTTCTTTATTCAGCCAGGATATGAAATAAAACATCTCTTGCCTTATCCTACTTGGACTTAATACTTTTTTTCCCTCAGTCTATGTTATAATAGGAATATTCTGCCTGGCTGCCTCGATTGGTCTTTACAGTTGTCTGTCTCCCTTTGTAAGAAGATTCCCCTTGGGAAAGTGTAGGTATGCGGCAACTTTCAACATTTTAATGGGGAAACTTAGGTTTTTATACTGTTGGGTGGGAGTGGGGTTTAAAAAGTGGCTTCATGCTTCAAAATGTTATAAAGGAAGAAGGTATCTACATGGACAACTGTAGCTTTGGTGTGTTTCTTTTTCAGAATCCCAGACAACAACTTGCCTTATTTTCACAAGCGTCCCCAGGTCCGGATGTTGCTCTTGGCAGTATTTTGTATCTCTGTCAGCGTAGTCTGGGGAATCTTCAGAAATGAAGATCAGTAAGTGTATATTCTAGTTTCTGTGCTAAAAATTGTAATACACTTTTATAGCATAAGTAACTGACATCCATAGAAGTCTACATGTATCCAGAATTTAGGAATGACAGGAAAAAAAGTAGAGACAAGCAGAAATTCATAGTTGTTCCTTCTGTACTTCATCTTTTTCTTGTTCGTTTAAATTACAGAAAACTGTCTCTTGTTAAGCTTGAATTTCTCTGAGTCCCAGTCAGTATTCTGACCTCTTTGACTTAAGACAGCTTTTCAGAAGTGGTATGGAAAGTTGGACACAAGTTGTCTAACTTATTTCTTCATGAGAATAAGAACTGGTAAGATTGTCAGATCTTTAGTTTTCTCTCAACTTTCTTGTATGAGTCAGTAATTCTCTACACCCAGTGTTACTGTGGTACCTAATTGTAGCATGTTCTTACCACTTTTGTTAAGAGGTGGATCTTTTATGGAGTGTTGTGTTTTGTTTTTTGTTTGGGGTTTTTTACCTCTTACCTCACTCCCAGGTACTCCGATTTCCCCACGTGTACAGGATGTGTTCATCTTCTTCGTTCCTCTGTCAGGGGCTCAGTACTGGAACTGAAATGCTGTCTTGTGTTTCTGATGATGATACCAAAGATGTTTGACTTGTGCTTTGAATGCATGTTACTGCTTTTATGGGGTCTGTGTTCTGTGTGGGTCATGCAATGACAGAACTCAAATCCAGGAATGATCAACTCTGAAACACCTTTTAGAGAGATAAGTGTCAGACTGAGGAGTACAGAATATAGTACAGTATAGAGTTGTTCCAACCTGTAATATGTAGGACTAGGAAATCCATCTCCTGCCTGAGAGCTGGAGTGGGCCTGAGTGTCTCCTGCACAAAGCTCTACCAGCAAGTGTGCGGGTAGTGATCCAACAGCATCATCTCTCATTGCACCTAGACCCTAGCAATTTTTGGGAAACCTTAGTGTTGTTTGTCTCAGATCTTACTTCTCTTTGACCCTAGCAGTTGAGAGTAGAGCAAAGAGCCCTTCTATACTCAACTTGCAAAACACAGCTGAAAAACAGGCCCAGCTGTAAATTTGCCTCAGCACACAAGGGTGCACACCTATACACAGGACAAAGGACCCCAGCACTTCCCATTTTGGTATCCACTGACCTCATTCAGCCAGTTTTCAATCTACCTCACTGCTCATTCAGCTTGTACTTCATCAGTTTCTCTGGGATGATTTTATGGAAGATTGTCAGTGGAAAGCCTTACTGAAGTCTAGATAGACACTATTGCACTGTTCTTCCCTCATCCCCCAGGCACTTCTTTGTGGAAGGTTATCAGGCTGATGAAGAACAACTTCCAGTTTGCAAATTCATGCTGACAACAATGTTGATTTCAAGCAAGTACTTTGAATAAAAGGGGTTTTTTTGTCCCAAGCAGGGTCCTTAGTGAGGACAAGGTTTGGTCTCCTTTTCCTGCTGTTTCCTGCAAAAATGTTACTCTCCTCTTTTTAAGGTGGGCCTGGGTTCTGCAAGATGCTTTAGGAATTGCTTTCTGTCTTTACATGTTGAAAACAATTCGCCTGCCTACATTTAAGGTATGGAAGTTAAACAGATGTAAAGAGAAGATGTTTGCATGTATGTGTTTGAACAGAGGAGTCACTTTATTATAGTAGAGTATATTGCCTTGGAAATGCACTTCCATTCATATGTAGCGTGCAAAAAAAGGGATGCAGTGAGTATAACGTAGACCAATAAGTGTCATGTTATTGTTCTGTAAATTCTGTAGTGTTGACTAGTAAATCACACACCACCCGTTTATTTATGGGTTTGGTGTTTGGGTTTTTTTGTTGGGGGTTTTTTGTTTGTTTTTGTTTTGATTGGTTTGGGTTTGTTTGTTTTCGAATTGACACACAACTAATGCATCAGTCTAGTATTTTTTTCAAATCTTTCTGAACTCAGTCAGTATCCTAAGACAAAAATCTGTATTAGTCATTTAGTTGCCCCTTAAGCAGCTCTTCAAACTCTTGTTTCAAATTATCTTCACCTCTAAGTTTGTGTAGACTGACAGTATATGGGTGTATAGTGTTTCAAGCTATGCCTGGCATCCTCCAGTGCAGAGCTTCCTCACATTTCCCAGCAAACTGAAATTGCACCATTTCCAGACTTTACATGATAAGGAATTTTGGGCACTAACATGTGATTTGTGTTTAGTAATTACTTTCTTTTATATGGTGCATGCAAGACCCTATTCTTCCATCTAAAATATTTAGGAATTAAGAAAAATACATGGATGACTTGTTTTAGTCTTTGTTAGCTTTTTCTTTCACCTTCTAATTATTAATTCTTTGCTATTTGCTAATGCATAGTGTGTAAATACCAAATATCTTGTCTCTTCCTTCAGGGTTGTACCTTACTCCTCCTGGTTCTTTTTGTGTATGATGTATTCTTTGTATTTATCACACCTTTTCTAACAAAGGTAAGTGAAGTGCTTCTCTATTGCCTGCTGCCCACAGAGCAAAGTGTAATGACTTGTTTCTCTGTGTGTTCCTAAGTGATCCCAGAGCTGCTGAGTGAAGTGCTGATTTACCATTTTCCTGTTTTTTTCTTTAGACTGGGGAGAGTATAATGGTGGAGGTGGCTGCAGGCCCATCTGATTCTGCCACTCATGAAAAGGTACTGCATGTAGTCTGAAAATCTGGCGCTAACTTTCAAGTATTACAATTTTAACTTCTCTAAAATTCAAGACCTCAGAGCTGAAATGGAGATGCCAGTCTGAAAAGAACTTAATGTGGGAATAAGTGTTCCTAAATGTTTATTCTGGAGGGGCAAAGCAGACCTGTAGTGGTTCATCACACCGGCTTTGGTTTTCCTTTATCTTTTTTTGACAGGGTTTCAGTATAAGAAAGCTGGTTAGCTCAGCTTCACAAAAACATGACCACATCTGTAAATATTAACTTACTGCTAATTAAAACATAAGCATCTTTTCCTAACGAGATAAAACATATAATCAGTCTGTCTCTTCCCCCTCCTTCCCTTTTTTGACATGTGCTTTATGAAAAGCTGAGGCTATAGGTAAAGGAGAGAAACACAAATTGGAGACAGAAGTAAACAGAAGGCAGTGTTCAGTGAGTTTGCACCGTTGGACAGCAGCCAATTTCATGAGTACCTTACAAGATGTGGCTGACTCAGGGAGGAAAGTATGCGAGATGTAGGAGACAGATACAGTGAGCAAAACAAAAATTTAATCTGTAGTAAAACCTGGTTTTGTTAATTTAAGGAATAATTGGATCTATTTCAGCAATGAATGTAATAGTGTCACGTGGGAAAATAGCAAAGAAAATAGTTGTTTGCAGGATATGGATCAATCCATACAATCCATACTAATTTCTTTGACTTCTTTTGTTCTTATCTCCTGTACCCCTTTAGTACCCCTTTGGATTCAGCTTTATGCACACAATGAATTCTATAAAACAGTAATGAAAGTATAAGTAGATAAAATTATTTTGGCACTAATATAAGAAAAGAAAAAAGAAAGTTTCTTTAATGTACTATAATAAAGAGAATACAGGTTTGCAATGGACCATGGCATACTGTGCCTCAACATTACAAATTATATAATAAATAGGAACACTAGGGGTGGGAAAGAGTCTTAAAAGTGATTTGAAAAATGACTTTTTAAAATTATTCACATCTTGCTCTTTTGGGACTTTCATTGCACCCAGGTGAATGAACTGTATAAATTGTTATTTCTTATGCATGTCATAGCTTACCTAAATTTTTTACATACCTGCAGTTACAGCAGAGTTGATACCTATTTGAAATTAACATAGTATTTAGAAAGTATTTCATCGCTCCCGTCTTAAATTCATTTTGCTAGTTGTCAGTAATGTTGTATGTAATGAATGTATAAAAAGATAACGCTGTATTTGAAGCCTGCAGTTTGGCAACAGGAACAAGTTCTGGTAGGTAGTGTCACTGTGCTTTTCATCAGACGTGTGTCTCTCTCATTTCAAGCTCCCAATGGTCCTGAAGGTTCCACGACTGAATTCCTCACCATTGGCTCTGTGTGACAGGCCTTTTTCTCTCCTAGGATTTGGTGACATTTTAGTTCCAGGTATGGTTTAGCATGTTAAGAATTTTACTTGTTGCATTGTCATATTAGTTTATTCCTCTTGTACTTCTGCTTCAAGGGGTAGGTTTGATTTGACTACTATAAACCTGATAAACTTTTAAGTATAGGGGTTTTTTGTGCACTATTCAGCTTTTCAACAAGAAAAATGCACATTAATCTTATGGTTCAGTTTCACGTGCAGTGATGTCAAGAAATGTAGAGAAATTGCAGGAGTTGCTTTAGTAACTGATTCTATACTATAAAGCATCTTGAATAGTGTGGTGATAGAGGAAATTGTTTGTCCATTTTCACATGGTTTAAGTACAGTTGCCTGACCACTTCCTAATTTTGTTAGTCTACACACTAACTCCAGTATTTCTACCACACCTTCTCTCAAATTTGATTTTACATAGTATGTAGAAGTATCCCTGGCATCACTGCAGGTGAAAAAATTATGCACCTTCTGGCTTTCAGTTTTCTTCTGAGAAATCATTTGTTTTACTTTCTTGTATTTTGGGAAATATGAACCCTGTCATCCCCATTAGCGTCCCCTCCTCCCCCCAGCCTGCAACAGGCATAGTCATTAACCATAAAATTCTACTGTCTTCAGTAGCAGCTTGAAGGGCTGAACTCACTCTTGCTCTCGTTGTGAACACTGCATTTTTACAAATGTTTAGTAGGGATGGGATGACATTTTTATCTGTGATCTGCATGTTTATAGCTGTTTATTTTACTTTTGGAGTGCTTCTGATACACGGGGCTTTTGCCGTCAGGTAACCGGTGTGTAAATTGTGCAGCCTCCTGGATGTGTTGTCATGGTGCTTCAGCACAGTGTGCCAAGGAGCTTTTGGGGGGGAAGAAAAAGTTCTTGAAAGTTCCTAGCTGGTTTGATGTTTGGTTTTTTTATGATGTAGTGCATGACTAGGTCGAAAGCTTATTGTAACTGTTCTTTCCTTTCCTAGGCTTACTGGTAGCCTATTGCCATAGATTTGATATTCAGGTGCAGTCATCCAGAGTCTATTTTGTAGCCTGCACAATAGGTACGTACCACAGTGCCCTCCACACTCCTACAGGAGTGGCTCCTTCTAAAAGCGTGTCTTCAGTCTTGCATGGCATAGTTTGGGGGTTTTATCCTGTTCCTCCTTTTATTATTAAACAGAAATATTTAGCAAAGTGCTTTCAAGGCTGGATCTTGCATCACCAAACTAGCTGATGTTGCTTTTCTGAGCTGTCTTGTCTGCCTTACGTAAGGGGAGCTTCTTGTTACCGTGGCTGTCAAGGGTCTCACTCTATCCCTTGTAGTTACACTACCTTTACATGTGCTCAGCTACTCGTTCTGGTTTCTTGATTCATGAAGCTTTGAATTTATTGTGCATGAGAATTCAGGTTCAGAGATATCATCCTTTGACTTTGTTCTTAACTTCATGTGTATTGTAAAAATCCATGACCTATGATGCAGGGAATTTTATTATGATGACTATAACACCTCTAGATAAGTTTTCTTCTTTAGTTTGTAAAATCCACAGAGTTACGTGCCATGAACTTAAATACTACTGAAGAATAGGATCTGACAGATTCCTATTGTCTTTCTTACAATGTACTTCTGCTAGCAAAGACTTCCAATGCTTGCAGTAAATTTCATGAGAAATTTTCATTTACAAACAACTTCTTTAGAAATTCTTTTGAAAAAATACCTAGGTTCTTCTAGCAGGGGTAGAGAGATGCTTTTATTTCGATGTTCCAAGTCATTTTCTCTCATATGTACTTAAACAAAATTGTTGTCTTATCTGGTCCTTCCAAAATGTGTTTGTAGAAATAGGCAAACGTTGTGTTGCTAAAGAGTCAGCAGTGTGCTACTGCAGCACTGAGAATGAGCCACGTATGGAGTCAGCAGTTATGAGAGGAGTGATTATTCCTCTCAATTTGTCACTTAAGACTGAGTCTTAACCAGGATCCCTGGTGCCAGACAGACATTGGCCTACTGGAGTAAATCCAGGGGAGACCGTCAGGATGGCAGAGGGCTGGAGCACAGGGCTGTAAAAGAAGAGAAGGCAAAGAGGAGATTCTGTTGCTGTCCACAGCTACCTAATGGAAGACTGCAGAGAGGACAGAGAGACTTTTCTTACAGGTGTGCACTTAAGATGTGAGGCAATGGACTTAAATTACAATAAGAAACAATAAGAAATATTTTAACTAGATATAAGGAACTCTCAATAGTAACAGAATATGCCCACCCCAAAAGGCATTTTCAAGAACTGTAAAGAGTTATTGAGTGTTTCAATCACAGCCCTCTGAGATCATCAAGTCCAGCCATTAACCCATCACTGCCAAGCCCACAACTAACCATGTCCCCAGATGCCACATCCACTCATCTTTTAAATCCCTGCAGGGACAGGGACTCCACCACTGCTCTGGGCAGCTGTGCCAGGACTGGAAAACCCTTCTGGGGAGGAAGCTCTGCCTAATATCCAATCTAAACTTCCCCTGGCAGAACTTGAGGCCATTTCCTCTTGTCCTGTCCCTTGTTCCCTGGGAGCCCACCTGGCTGTACCCTCCTGTCAGGGAGTTGTGGAGAGCAAGAAGGTCCCCCCTGAGCCTCCTTTTCTCCAGGCTGAGCCCCCCCCCCAGCTCCCTCAGCTGCTCCTCATCAGCCTCGTGCTCCAGCCCTTTCCCCAGCACCGTTCCTTTCTCTGGACATGCCCCAGCCCTTCAGTGACTTTCTTCACCTTCTGAAGAAAAATCAGTTGGATTAACTTCATTGTCTTGAAAATATAATTGAAAATAATTACATTATGAGATCCAAGCTGCTTCTGTTCTACTAAATAAATTTTTCCACATTTATGCAGGAATAGAAAGTAATAAAAATGTATAACCTAGAGCAGGCTGTTGTTTTTTTTTTTAGCTGTGTGGCAGGATAGTAAGAAACAGCCAAAGCCAACCCAAACAAGAAGCACATTATAATGGTCAAAATATTTGTCTGTATCTGCTGAATTCATAAATATAATATGAGGCACAATATTTCATATATTTATTTTGCTTAAGGTAATTATTTAATTGCACAGTATGGACTAGGACAATCACACTACTTTCACACGTTATTATCAATAGAAAAACTGTAGTATTCCAGGTTTACATGGTGTAAATAATGCTTCTCTCTAAAGAGGACTGAAAAACTTCTGGAGGTATTTTACATAGTGAAAAAAGTTCCGGTGAGAATGCTCCTTTAGCTAATTATTTAGTTGTGCTTGAGCAAAGCTATATCTGAGTAACTGTTTTTTGCTGGGTTTGTTTTCTTCCAGCATATGGCATAGGCCTTCTTGTGACCTTCGTTGCCTTGGCACTGATGCAGATGGGCCAGCCTGCTCTCCTCTACCTGGTGCCCTGTACTCTCCTCACCAGCTTCGGGGTGGCCCTTTGGAGAAGGGAGCTTGCCATGTTCTGGACGGGCAGCGGCTTTGCGGTGAATACCAGTTTGATATGAGTGTCTTCAGGAAATACTAATATTATAAAAACCTAACTAGAATTAAAGTTGAGTAAAATATTGCAGTATTATCACACAAACACAAAGATTTTGGTTTTGCTTGATTATTTGCTTTTTGACGTACTTTTTTTTGCCTCAGTACGGTTTTCTGGTTTTTGTGATGTATGTGGCCACTTAAATCAGACTGGTGAAAAGTGAAGTAGACCTCGTCTATCCTTGATTCTGCCAAAATGTTACTTGTTTGATCTCTCTTGGAAGTATCAGTAGTAGTAAAAGGTTACAATAGTATATAAAATGTGGGGTTTAGTACTATATAAAATATACCCTTAAAATATTTACTTCATATTTTTTTCATAGCTTGCTGTTCATGAAGGTGGAAATGTAGTTCAGTATAGTAAATTATCACTTTGTTTCACTGTGCTGAAAGTGAAATTAACTTGTTTCAAAAAGGAATAATTTATATTGTGATGCATGATTTTAGTTTTTGAATACTTATTAGAAGACCAAATCTATCAAGCTAGAGGTTCCCCCAGTGAGTTCTATTTTATTGTTCAACTATTTGTGATAACCTTCACAAGCTTCCACTAGAGAAATGAATTTAATTGTTAGAGAAATACTTGAGATGATCTGAAATGTTACGGACAAGTTGCCAGTTCTTGTACACTGGTAGTAAAGGTGGGCAGAACTGGGCAGTGGCCAAGGACCAAGTGCCTGTTGCTGCCTTGTCGACAGAGCACGTCTGAAACTGGTGAGGAACAATCACTCAGAAAGCAAACACTTCTGGAAGGAAAAATTCCCCTGGTGTCCTGTAAAACACAAAGAAAGGATAATTGTATGCATCTGTCCACTGCTGGAGAATGATAACAGAGATGATGGACCTTTAATCTTCATGTTGTATGACCATTACCTCAGATAACTGGACGCAATAGTTCTTGTTTTCCATCATTCTGACTGTGATCTTCCATTTACAGAAAGACCTACCTCAGCCTCCCGTGGTGGTAGCTCCTGTCAACTGCCCTCAGCTTCCCAAAAACAGCAGTGTACCAGCCTCTCAACAAGACACAGAGCAAATGACCGATCCCACCCTCCACGTGGAGGAGCTGCACGGGTCCGCCTCGGCTGAAGAGGAGCTGGCTGATGCCAGCGCCAAGACAGACCAGTCAGAAATCCCTATTGCCCAGAGTGAGGAGCCAACTGCTCAGAATAAGGATGACCTTGAAAGCAAATGCCTAAATGCAGAACAAAACCAGCTGGAATAAGTGATGTGATAAGAACTCCTTACTGTCCCTCACAAACATATCTATATAAAACCAGTATGTATTTAGGACTGGTTTAGTAGGGTTTGCTTTCATTGAAGAACCTCACTGGGAGTCTGATCATCAAATCCAACAAGGAATGTTCTGTCTCCGGCTTCGGTACAGCTATACACTTCAAACATATTTCTGAAATATGGTGCTCTCCAGGAGTTCTGATGTGTGGGTTTCAATGATCACTGTTGGTGAACGCCTTTGACCATTTGTTCCATTTGCATTATAGCGAGGTAGCATTAAGAGTCTTTATTTACTCAGTACTCTGTGCTTGTGTGGCTGTTTGGCTGCTTCACCATGGTGTAGGCTAACATGGAGGAAAAGCATTGAACGAGTCTGCTACAATGCTTACTTGAGAGAAACATGGTCTTTTCCCTTTTTTTTTTTTTTTTTGGCACTTTCCCTGTTGTCACCTTTTACTTTACTTCTCCTGACTTGTCAAAGCCGTTGATAAAAGGGAATGCATTATTATAAACTGACATTCAGGACATGCAGAGAATGGTTAAATTACCATTACTCCAAAAGGCTTTATACTACCATGGTGCATTAAATGCATCTCTTAACTTTTTTGTCTTTGTTTTTACTTCTAGGTACCTGGGCTACCAGTCTAGTTTAAAAGGCAGGATGAGTAGAGCTCCAGGAAGCTTTCTAGGCATTCATGTGAACTCTAAGGGCTGTCTCTGATAATAAACAGGGTTGGTCACAGAATGCTGCCTGGAAACAAATACATATTAAGAATGTTTAGAAATAAAATACAAGCCAAATAGGTAAAAAAAAATTAGGTAGTAGCACTGTACTAAGCTTAACAGGCAGTATTTTCATTGGGAAAATGTTAAAGCACAAATGTTCTTATGTTTGGGGCTTTGAGCTTCTATTTGTTGTTCATTCAAGGAATATAATTGTGATTTCTAATTTTGAAGAAAACAGTCTGTTTTTTCATTCCCAGTGGAGCACATATGGTGCTAGAGACAGTTTTGATTTAAAGCTACTTGCTGCTCAGTAACTTACCAACTGCCTAAGTCATGTTTTGTCTTTGTCCCAAGAGTAGTAGCCAGAGCATGATCTGTCAGGTTCTGGAATGAGCCTGGGATCTCACCTGTTATTTTGCATCTCTTGCTACATTGTGAAGGAATTTGTGAATTTAAAAATTTTGGGGTGCAGCTGGTCATACTTCACATTCCTGAATTGTGTGTTTTCCTGTATAACATGATTGAGTCTTTTATGCGTCAGCTTTTGTTCACAGAAAGGTGATGGAATTTGCATATTACTTGTTCCATGTAAGTATATTTGGCTTTATCAGAGAAGTCTGTTCTGCACTTAAGTTGCAACTCCAGAAAGCCTCAAACACTTCACATGCAAACTGAAACAGAAAATTGAAGTATTGTAGGATCCTTGGATATGATTCCAGATTGCATGGAAGAAATACTCCTGAGCATTTGAGAGCCCAAAATGTCATTTACAAAGGTATTGTCACAGCGATGCAATCAGAGGCATTGCTGTTGAATTGGAGTTGGAAGGTCTCTGTTTTCAAGTCTATCTGTTAAATATCAGCCATTGTCTTTTTGGCTAGGTCTTCCAAAAGTTTGCCCTGTGCTTTTTTGGATGATAACTTCTGTGAGCAGTGGTAGCATTCTTTCTGTAGAATGTGAGCAGCTTTCTCTAAAACCACACTCTGGCTTCAGAGTTTTGCCAGCTCCTGCTTAAAGCCTTGAACCTTGTCTGATAGGATGATTTACTGAGTTTTTTGGAGGGCTCCCTAAGTCCAATGGCCAACACTACATTTAATTTACAAATTGCCCTCATGGAAGATAATACTAAAGCCATCTGGTTTTCAGTCTCCTCTTTAATGGACCATTACTTTGGCCAGCAGTAACCTCAACCAGTTATTACTAATAAAAAGCAACAGAAACATTTTACTGAAAACTTCAGTCAGCTGGATTATGCCTTAATTTAAGTCATTGTGTAAGTATGTTTATTAAATTAAGAAAGCACTCTTGTGTTTCAATAATGAACTTGACAAAGAGCAAGATAAGTTGGAGACTGACTCAAAGTTCTGTTCGTTTTTGCCTCGATCATCTCTTAGTCATGATGTTGTTTGGCGTAGCTTTCTACATATTTAAAAGCACTAGGTATTACCATCTACTGGAAAGTGTATTTTAGCATTTGTTCTCCGGTGTGGTTAGGAGACAGTTTACTTCTCAGATTGTTCATAGCTCAGTTAGAACAGAGGAACTGGCCACACTGAACTCGTAGGCATTTCACAGTTGCATTCTGGACAGGTCTGCTTCACCCCCAGGTTTTGGGGAATTTCCATCTATTTTTACGTGTGACACTTCTCCCCCAGACAACAAAGAATGCAGGAAAAAAACCACCAATAGCTTCTCAGTGCAGTATCCCCAGTTAAAGCATGTGAAGTGGCAACAATTTACAGACTTTGACTATCTCAGTACTGTACAAATCAGGTGACTCTGGTGCTCCAGTTTGGCTGCGACTGTTCAGACCCTGACCCTGGGCAGTTCAATCGCTTCCATCAAAAACCAAGGCTGTATTTTTTTATCTTTAAAAAACCTCTCTGATCAGCTTAATTTAAAACTTAATGTTGTATAGGAAAATATGCATATCAGTTCCATGTGGCTGACTCGGATTTTATTTGATGATTTCAGATACGCATTCCACACCAAACTTGAGTTTTAATATTTAAAGTAATGAAAGTAATATTAATGTTAAAAATAATGTCGATGGGCTTCTTGTTTATGTTTTTCACATACTAAGCCTTATCTCTCTAGAAATTCAGTAAGGGTTCTGTTCCTGAGAACTTGTATTCAGGGGAAGCACTTCTTTTACTCAAAAAAAACCCCAGACAAACACAAAAACCCCAACAACAAACACCACTGAAAAAAGAATCAATTTGAGAAAACCCGACTCTTTGGATCACAGTAGTGAGGATCAGATTCCTTCCTCAAGGGTTTTTTTTGGTCTGTTCCCTCCTGAAGGATTGCCCAAATGCAGCTGAAGGTAGAATGGAACATGAAAGATTTTACTGAGGGTGACAAGAGAAAAGTATCCCAAACCTTCTTTAAATTTTGCAGATTTTATTTTTCTTGTCACAAATGAAGAGCATTTTCAATAAAATATATAAATAAGAAACCGAAAAGAATAGATTTAAAAATACATTCTGTTTTTACCGGTGGCACTAATAAAAGCACATCCACATATGTAAGAATTACACTTGCAAAAATATTTAATGTTTTCTATAAACTTGGACAGATGCCAGACAACAGAAAATCTGCAGCACAGCCTATTTTCCAAAAGGTTTATTAGCGTATTTCACAGAAAACTTTGTTTAGAAAAGTGTTTGTTTCCAAATTTCTTGAGCATTTTCCATGATCTTGGATAACCAGTCAAGCTTCTCCTTGAGAGGATGCTCTTTCCTCCCAGTACCCCTCAGCATGGCTGTTGTTAAGGATGCCTTGACGGTATTTTTCAGCCGTGCACGTTTCTGTGTTTCAGCTTTGGTTGTTGCATTCCCGGTGCATTTTCCAGCCGGGAGCAGATCGTGACTGCCGTGGCAGTGCCTGCTGACTTCTGGGTGTGCTGGGAACTGGCGCAGGCTGTGCAGCAGCCAGAACCCAGCAGCAGCCTGGGCTGAAATAACAGCGTGTGAGCTTGCAGACTGTGGCTGCAGTCCTGATTGAATTCATCTGCCTCTGGGAAATGCTGTGAGTTTACCTGCAGCTCTTTAAAAAAGCCAGTATTGGGTGTTTGAGAACAGTGTTGCCTTGAAGTTAAAGTTCACGTGGGCTGTTTCAGTGCAAGATCCAGTAGTTTTGTTCTTGTCCTTAGCCCCGTGGCTGGCTGTGTGTTTCTGGTTTCTTGCACTACGCAGGCTGTATAGGATGTAAAGCCCGTGATACTTCTTTTTAACAGCAGCTTCATTGACTGCCCATCAACAAAACAGAGTATTTTGTACCTGCTTGCATCATTTGGTGTGTTATTTGTAGTACTCTGAGGGCTGAATATGCTGGCTAAGCAGCAACGTATGCAAGTAATGATTGTCATCGCTTGGCACACAGCACATTGACACGAGTGTGAAATGCACACATGCCAGTAGATCCAAATACTCACCCAGAGCCTGCAGAGATGGTGCTTTTTTCCATGACAGGTATAATCTCTGATGTTTTAAAAGGAAATCTGTATAGGGCTGTGTCTTCAGGCAAATGAGGACAGGAACTATGGTCAGAGGCCCGGAAAACATCAGCAGCAAGGAACAGTGAATCTTTAGGTATTTTAATCTTGCGTGTGGTTCCCCAGCTGGGACAGGACATGAAGAACAGAGCTGCACTAACAGCTTTTCAGTTTAGGTTTTTGCCAGTGGTGCTGGGTAGGGTGGAGAGAGGGAGGATAAGAAAAAACTGAAGATGGCTCAGAAAGCATGAGGAGACACTGAACAAGAAAGGCAGTGGAAGAGTTGACTCCAAAGAGAAGACCAAAGGGCATGATAAATATCCAAAAATCTGAAATACTGCTGCAAATTGGGAAAACAGTTTGTCATTTTCAAGTAGGGATGACATTAGAATTAACAGACAAATTACAATAAGGAAATTTTGGCGCTGATGGTAGGAAAAATCTGGGAGTGACTGACAGGTGAAGGGCGCAGCGGGACAGGGCAGTGCTCCTTTGGTTCTGCAAGGAGAAAATTGAACCACACCAACCAGAGTCATTTCATGCCACTGGCATTTGGGGCCAGCCAACAAGCCCTGGCCCACCTGTCCGGGTATATTCTGAGGGTCAGGATTCCTGGGGTTTAATGATGTTATAGCATGAACTTTATCCTGGAGTACTCAGTTTATGAATCATGAATGCTATGATGGATAGTTCAGCTCTTGTGATACAAAGACTGTGTTTTCTGCTGCTTAAAATGATAAATCCTCTGGAAAGAAACCACATCAATTTTACTCTTTTTTTGTCTATGTTTAATTTGTTGAATTGCTTCTGGCACCCTGGAACATTTTCAGAACACGACAGCTTTATGTACTACCAGAAGCTTCCTTTGGGCACTGGCATAAAAGCTTTCTTTTCACTGATCCTCTCTTATCATTTCTCTTTATCAATTACGTGCTCTTCTGTGAGGGTTCCACTTTTTCCAGTTTTGCAGCTAAATATTCGAATTATGTGGAGTAAAGACAACATTTTTCCCATATGTAAATTAGTGATAGGTGATGAATAATGTGTTTAAATTGGATTTTCTTGAATTGGGAACTAGTGTACTGTACACAATCATCTATAATTTCAGGAACTAGCAGAGGACTTAACTTCGTGTGATGTAGGGGCTCAAGTTTGGTTCTGTTTCCCAGAAGCTGTTGGTGAGTCCAGCAGCCAGGGGTTACAGGCGCCCATGCTCCTACAATTATTTGGAGCCACCTTCCTTAGGTGAAGGTGGCATTACAGCTTATCCAGTTTTCTCATAATATTTTTCTGCATATCAGCATGCAAGTTTAGCTCCAGATGGCAAATTTCATCCAGGTGTTTGTCTCTGAGAAATTCTGAGATGATCTGCAAGCTGGATTTTTTTGGTTGAGAACTGCTTCCTGCTGACAGACATGCATTGTATGTTGTGAACTGACTTTGAGTGTTTCATGTAAATATTGGTCAGCTGGAAATATGCAGAGACATGGTCTCAAACCAACTCATCACCAACTCATGCCCCATCCCTGGAAGTTCAAGGCCCGGCTGGATGTAGCCCTGAGCAACCTGAATCTAGTGGACGGCATCCCTGCCCATGGCAGGGGCTGGAATGAGATGATCTGTAAGGTCCCTTCCAACCCAAAACATTTTGTGATTCTAAGATTCTGTCATAACTCCTAAAAAAATGTGTAGCTTGGGCTGGTAGGAGCCCTGCAGTAGCAGACAGCCAACACCTTATAGTCAAGAGCTGCTGAAAGATCTCCAGCCCTGAGAATGTGACACTGCATGAGCAGCAGCCACGCCATGAGCAGTGCAGTGAGGCCAGCGAGGTTTCCCAGAGCCCGACCCTTGCAGTCGGGTCGCACACGAGTTGTAGCTAATGTTTACAATATTTTCTTCCTTAAGCCAGAGGTTCTGAAAGGATAGAAATAGCTCTTTTCATCTGAAACATGTATCCGTAGTCAGGAAATTGCCACAAACCTGCCATTTCTTCCATGGTGGATCCAAGCTTTGAACGCTGGGATGGTGGGAAGGTGGTGATGTCTGGGGAGGAGCACAGTCCTTTACTTGTATTCCCCAGCAAGGAACCAGAAGAGGATTTTATTATTCTGCTCTGACTGAAGTTGTTCCAATTTATGTTGAACAAAAGCTTCAAAACAGTGGTTCAGGTTTAGTTTGACAAAATAAAAAACAACCCACAGTGGCATAGTTTTTTGGTTTGGGTCGTAATCTCCTTTTTTCATGTTCGGTAGTGGAGACTTCAAAAAATGTATACCAGAGATGGCACAGCAGACCCCAAGCTGGCAGCAAGCCCGCGTGGAAAGCAGGCTGGTGGCTCTGGTGGCTCTCATGGCTCTTGTGGCTCTGAGGGCTCTGGTGGCTCTGGTGGCTCTGGTGGCTCTGGTGGCTCTCATGGCTCTGAGGGCTCTGGTGGCTCTCATGGCTCTCGTGGCTCTCTCGTGGCTCTCATGGCTCTCGTGGCTCTCATGGCCAGTGAGCGCAGCCCGTGCTGGGGTGAGCGTGTCGCACGTTTGTCTCCTCCAGCCACCTTCTGACTCTCAAACTCCCCTGGAGCCAGCACTGGTGGTGGGAGGGCGAGAAGGAATCTGTGTGTCCCAGGGCACTCCTGGTGCTGCAGGAACGGTGGGAAGCAGGCACTGACTGCTGTGCTCCGCCTGGGCTGGGGCCTCGCGCTGCGTTCCTCACGGGGCTGAACACGGGAAACCTCTTTGGTCCTAAAGTCACTGACAGTAACTATGAGCTCTGGTACTTTCAGCCTAGCAACACAGGAAAGCAAAACCTAAGAAAAATGTGAATTTACAGCCCTGCCCATGGATGCTCTGCTCATTGCTGACCGTGTTCCTTCAAGGCTGGAGGAACTGGGGTCTGATAGCCCACCAGCAGCCCACGAGTCCCCTGTGACCCCCGGTAGTGTTACTTTACTGAAACTGAATCAGAAGTGCTTTGGGTGTGGATTGGTGGGAGGCTGGAAGCAAACATTTCAAATAGTATAAAGAGGACGTACAAGATAAGAGTTAAGACCCATTTGCTTAATGCTTGTTTCTTGGATGCTTGACAGTAGCTGCCTTTGGAGAGGAAGTTGATTCTTGGAGGTAACGTTATCAGTAGAACAGTCTTAAATGTCTGGTGTCTTTGTGGAAGGACTTTGTAATGGTGTTCAATTAGTAGTATGTAGGATAGTGTTATGAAGAGTTCGAACTAAAAGATTGTTAATTTTAGTGCTTGCAAATGCATCTGTTTAACTCTACATATGTACACATGAAGAATAAACTTTAAGCTTATTTCAGGTACTGAAGGAAAGATTTTCTCTTGAGCCAACATATTATATGTTTTTGCTGGTTTAAGATCTTCTATGCAGTTTGGCCCCTTAATAAAGTTTTAAAAAATTAGAGAGAGAGAAAAAACCAAAAAACCACACTAAAAAACAACCTCTCCCTCCAAAAAAAGAACAGCTAAGAAAGTTAGCCAGTGTAGGAAGACTGGTATGAAAACTTAGTTGGAGAATTTTTCCTGCATGGGGCTACTATTTCCAAACAAAAGCTATGGTAATGAAGTGCAGATGGGACATAAAGAAGGAGGGATTCAGTTCTCTGTGAGGATGTAGTCAGTGAATGTCCTTCCCCAATTGCCTGGTTGCTATTTTGTATTTCCTTTACCTTGTCAGTCAGTCTGTCAGTGGCACACAGCACACAGCTGTAGCTGACTGTGGGGTTGTGGATCCCCCAGGTGAGGAGGGTCCCTTTCCCCTCACGCAGGCTGGGGAAGGTGTAGCATTTACTACTTGATGACTTGCAAAATTGTGCATATTGCATGATACCTGCAAGGATAGGTAAATCAGTAATTCTGTGACTTTTGTCTATGATACAAGTATCTTATATCTATGGTACAAGATATTTTTTCTGCTGTTATTGTTTGCAAGTAATAACAAAGAACTGACTGTGTCACCTTACTGATCCCTTCCTGTGCTGACAGTAGGAGAGAGCCATTGCAAAGACCAAGGGAAAAAGCAAGTTTGTTTCCAAGCAGTAAAAGACATTTTTGGCAAACATTTCTGTTTTTCCAAAACTGTAGGTCTTACCATACTACGTGCATCAGATTTTCAATTCAGTCTGGGTGGCCTTTTCCCACCCTGTGTCTGTATGGATCTTTATGGTTTTGATACCAGCCCTCCCTCTGACTGAATTACAGCCTTGTATCCAATTGCACAGCACATCATAATATATATTTTTATATATGTAAATACATTGTAATACATAGGATTTCCAGTGACCAGATGTAGATTAGTTTTCCTTCTGTGATGTAACATGGAAAAAACCCTATTTCAAAATTAACGAGGATGGCAGAATCTTAGGACAAAGAGATGAGAAATATCCCAAGGGTTTCTGCAGAGTGAATTTTCCATGGAGTGATGAAGCCTGTTTCAGGCATATATAGATATGATGAAAGAAAACAAACTTGAAAATGACTGGTCAACTATTGCAGTTGTTTGGTTTTTTTCTTCTGTTTTGCTTTTAAAAAACACTGGAATTTCCTTTAGTCTGTTTTAGTTTAAATCTGTAAAAATTTTCTAAAAGTGTCAAATAAAGATACTTAATTTTTGAACTGAGTTTTGCTATTTTATATCACCCTTAAGTTTGAAACACTTATTTTTATTGTTTGCTCCGGGATGTGATAAAATGTCTTTTGGAATTTAAGGATCACTGTGTACAGCTCCCACCATGAGCTGGATTCCATGCAAAATTCTTAAAACTTGCTCAATACCAGGAACAGTGTTTGACATCCCCACACAGTCCACACAAGTGATCTCTTTCCCCAGCTTTTTTAACCCTGACAGAATCCCAGAACAGTTTGGGCTGGAAGGGACCTTAAAGCCCATCCAGTGCCACCCCTGCCAGGGCAGGGACACCTTCCACTGTCCCAGGGTGCTCCCAGCCCCGTCCAGCCTGGCCTTGGGCACTGCCAGGGATCCAGGGGCAGCCACAGCTGCTCTGGGCACCCTGGGCCAGGGCCTCCCCAGCCGTTTAAAGCCGTGTGATCAGTTGTGCTGATAAATTGGGTTTGACTTCTCTGTTGCATGTTGAAGTGCTGTTGCTTGGGAAGGGAGGTGTTGACTAACAGTCCCTCTTTCTAAAAGAATGCTGAATATCTACTGAATTACAAGGCAAGTCACGGCTGTATCCAGGAATGGTACAAACTGACAACAGGTACAATTCCACTCTGTTTCTGTTTAGTATGTCCTGCATTTCACTTTTAAATACACAATACAGCTGAGAAGAGAGAAACTGAGAAATTTCTTGTGATATCTGACTCTGAAAAATCACCACAACAAAAACAAACAACAAAAAAAACCCCAAATCAACAACAACACTCCCCCCCAAAAAAACCCACCAAAAAATCCAACCCACCAAAAAAACCAGCTGCAGCCAGACAGCCTTTCTGTCTGGGCTGTCACGGGGGAACAGAGATAGCTGCTTCCATTCAGACAAGGAGGGTTCAAAACCAGAAAGACTGGGTTCATTTTAAATAGAGGGTAGTAAATATTAAGATACAACCTGGCCACAAAGCTCATCCTAAAGTATTGTAAACCTCAGACTGTATTAGTTGAAACAGTGCCTGGTATTCTAGATTTAGACACACATCTGCATCCTGGAACAAAATCAGCTTAATGAATGAATGGTGTGACCTGGATATTCTTGTACTTGGGCATTCCTGTATCTGTTGCATAGACAAGGACAGAGCATTTGTTGTTTGTGGTTTTGTGGGTTTTGGTTGGTTTTGGGGGGGTTATTGCCTTTTTTTTGGGGAGGCGGGTGTTTGGTTTTGGTTTTTTTTAAAAGCCCATATTATGGGTCTGGGCAGAAAGTAATGCTCTAACGTGGAATTCCAACAGGAGGAGGCTGACTGAACTGCTGCTCTGCTGAACACTCGTGGTGGGGCCCAGAGTTCTCCCCGCAGCGCCACAGCTGCAGGTCCATCACCAGTGAAAATCCTGACATTCCGAGCCTCTCCTGACTCCTCCTTTAGTGCGTTCGCTAAAGGTCTGTCCTGCGTGCCCGTGTCTGCTACAGGTCTGTCCTGCGTGCCCGTGTCTGCTACAGGTCTGTCCTGCGTGCCCGTGTCTGCTACAGGTCTGTCCTGCGTGCCCGTGTCTGCTACAGGTCTGTCCTGCGTGCCCGTGTCTGCTACAGGTCTGTCCTGCGTGCCCGTGTCTGCTACAGGTCTGTCCTGCGTGCCCGTGTCTGCTACAGGTCTGTCCTGCGTGCCCGTGTCTGCGTCTGCAGGGACAGTTTGTGTGGGCTGTTCACACCCCTCTTATCTCTGCACGCTTTGCTCCGTTTTGTAGCAAAAGCCCCTGGGGCAGCTCTGGAAGGAAGGGCTGGATTCTCCACATTCTCCGCCAAGGATGGCTCAGTTAAGTACAGGGTTCGCTCTCTGCTCAGGTGCTGCCTGAAGGCTGGTTTCAGGGCACACTGAAATTCCCACCTGGAGAGCTCCTGTGCCAGTTGCCGAAATGTTTTTGCGAATACGTTCAGTCAATCGCCAACTTTCAAATCAGTTTATTGCCTCACGTGTGCACGGGATTAACTGGAGAGTTCTTGGGCCACCTGAGGGCTCTAGGACTTGGCTGCGCTGCAAATCTGTCCTGTTTTTCTTCTTGTGGGAACTTTAACAAACCACATACAGTATTTTGATCTGGTTTTTCTATTAAATACAACTCCCATATTCAGAGTTTCTCAGTTTCACCTCCAAGATAGATTTGACTCTCTAGATCACCTCTGCTCTCAGAAGAGCTCCTTGGAAAGAGATGCAGCTTTCAGAAGAGGTGTGCTGCATGTCTCCAGTGGCTCCTAGGAATCACCCAGTTCGCAAGAGGTGCTCCTGAGCAGGTCATGTTATGGTCGGGTATGTCTGCATCCTCTGCAAGTGCACTGCCATTTAGCCCAGCCATTCACATGTTCCGTGTTTTCCTCTGTGTGGGGCAGGGAAAGTCCCCTTTTACAGGGAGGATTACAAGGAAACTCCACCTGAGCAGCAAGACTTGGCCTCTTCCTAGATCAGCCTGCTCCACAACGTGGGGTTGGACTAATACATACAGAGAACATTAAGGAGCTTTGTGGACTCTGTGGCATGGGGGTTAATCCATCCCAGGGGAAGAATTTTTTAGTCTTGTTGATGTTGAGGAGGTTTCTTTTGCCCTGTCAGCTGTACTCTGTTACATTATTGCAGTCACCTCAGCCACAGTCTTTAAAGCTGGCAAAAACACCCACAACACCCACTGCAGTGATGAGGGCAATAGTCCCACTCACAGGGTTTGGGTTGGGATGGACCTTAAAGCCCATCTTGTTCCAGCCCCTGCCATGGGCAGGGACACCTTCCACTGTCCCAGGCTGCTCCAAGCCCCTCCAGCCTGGCCTTGGGCACTGCCAGGGATCCAGGGGCAGCCACAGCTGCTCTGGGCACCCTGGGCCAGGGCCTCCCCACCCTCACAGCCAACAATTCCTTCCCAATATCCCATCCAGCCCTGCCCTCTGGCAGTGGGAGCCATTCCCTGGGTCCTGTCCCTCCAGCCCTTGTCCCCAGTCCCTCTCCAGCTCTCCTGGAGCCCCTTCAGGCCCTGCAAGGGGCTCTGAGGTGTCCCTGGAGCCTTCTCTTCTCCAGGTGACCACCCCCAGCTCTCCCAGCCTGGCTCCAGAGCAGAGGGGCTCCAGCCCTGGGAGCAGCTCCTCTGGACCCCCTCCAATAGATCCATGTCCTTCCTGATGCTGAGGACCCCACAGGTAAATGCAGTGTTCCAGGTGAGGTATTTCAAGTGAGAAATCCATTCCAAATGACCTCCAGAAGTCCAAATGAAGAGAATATTTCTTTTGTGGCTTTGTACCCCCCGGATGGGGATAGAGAACTCTGTGGCCATTATTTACAGAGCTGTTCAATGGCTGCATACTCTGAAAACAATTCCAACAAAGTTCAAGCAACTTTCATTAATAAGAAGTCAGTGAGTCACTGAATGTTTCTGTGATATTTCTGTAGGGGAAAAAAAAGAGAGAGGGAAACTCTAGCAGAAGAGAGCCATATAACCATCAGTTTTGTATATTTATAAAAATGAATAGTGCAGAATATAATTTTATGAAAATAAGCTTTTTCTTCTCAAATCTCTCTCATAAAGTTATGTAGGAGTATTATTTTTTTTCTATTCCTATGTTCTCTTATATCTTGACTGGTTTATCCCTCTGAAATCAAGATTTTAAATTGAATTAAATTAACTAGTACTTTTTTTCCCCTTCAAGCATGAGAAATGTCTCTTCCCAGTGCAGAAAAAGAAAATGAAACAAGGAAATCTGCGCTTAGAATGTCTTTTGCGGGTGGTACTGCAGACAAATATCTTGATGTGTCAGGATGGGGTTCTCATGACAAAAAACCTCCTCATTTCTGATCAGTTTTCATAAGCTGGTTTCTGTCCCCATTCCATTTCTCAGTTGTTGTACCACAGGGAAAGGACCAGGAGACACAACCATTTAACCTCATGTTCATTTTTTCCATGCCCTCAGTAAAGGATCTTCCTGGGAAGCAGAATGAAGTGAACGGTCTTTGAAATTCTTTCATGTAAAGTTCACTTTACTCTGTATTTTGCATCTAGAAATTTTCTTGACCATGGAAATAATTCCATATCCCATGCACAGCATTTTCCAGCACTCCAACACAAAATGTAGCAAATGTGCTAAACACTGTTAAAGATGTTTAAACCCTGCTGGTGCACCACAATGTTTTTCTGATTGTTCTATTAAACTTTGAGTATTATATTGCTTTAGTGCAGTGTTCATTTTATCTGCACACTGAGACTGCGTGTGCAGCAAACGTAAGAGACAAGGGTGGTCCCAACTGCCCCTGCTGAGTTTGGTTGCCAGAGATCACATCCCCAGTGACTTGTCTTCTCACTTAACTTCGATGTGTTTTTCCTCCCAGCCCCTTCAGCAGGAGTGCAGACTGCTGCTCCTAATTTCTTACTTATTTGACCACTGATAGATTTTGTTGGTTTCTTCTTTTGTTGCAGTCCTATCTCCCCTCCTCCCCTTATTACTTTTGGGCTTTGATTATGCAGTTTTGCATCTCCATTCACACAAAGATACATGCAGATCCTCTTTATCTGATGAACTATTAGAAGGATGTCAATCCCTCACTCAGCTCTTTCACAGGATGTGCAGTCTGCCTGAAAGAACAGGAACTGCTTGTGGTGTTCGCTGGCTCACAGCCAAATGTGTTCAGACTCAGAGATTGCAGCGTTTTTCTGGTTATTAGCTTGGTGCTAATAAGACCGAGGTTCTGGGTTTGATTCTCATACGGGCCATTCCCTTGAGAGTTGGACTCGATCATCCTTCTGGGTCCCTTCCAACTCAGACCAGTCTGTGATTCTGTAACCAGCCAAGTCTTCATTATCGATGCTCAGGAGGAAACCTAAAACAGATTTCAGTGGTTGTTACTCAGTCTGGAGAGATCCATGGGACAGCAGATGTTAGGAATTAAAGGATATACTCTAAACAAAACCAACTTCGGAGATAATTTTATCATTTCAGAATCCTATGTTCTTTCACTGCTTTGCCATCAAACACATGAACTGCTGAACTTTGCTGTTCATGCTGAAGCTACTTAGGGACAGAAGTGGCAACTGGATGCTGACCGTGTCAAGCAGCAGGCAAAAATTCAGACTAAAGCAAAACAAGTTCTCAGTTTTCCACGTATTTTTTGTCTTTTCAAGATGGCAGAAGGGTCACTTGTGGACTTAAACATGAACTTCAGCACAAGGAACTCTGTCCAGTTTTGGCCTCTGCTGTGGGTGCGTGTGACGTTGGATAATCCCTGCCCATTCCTGTGCAGCAGTTAGGCTGTTCTAACATAGAGATTGTCAGGATGAAAAACACAGTATGAACTGGAAGGGCTGTGGATGTCTGACCGAGGAATGAGTAGGTGTGGGTTTTCTGTAATACTGCTCCCTTTGCGGTCTCTGTGCGCACCGGCCGGTGCTGGTTAACAGCTCATCCCCGCGGCTTCAGTGCGGGGGGCCGCCAAGTTCTGGTGATAGGGGGAAATTCAGTGTTGCGGGGATGAACCGCCTCACTTCAGGCAGCTATTTTCCTTTCTGTCCGGCTGCTGGAGGGGATGGGAGCTGTACAGCGACCCGCAGGAATGTCCCGTGACGGGGGAGAGGCAGGAGCTGGGGCATCACTGGTCCAGTTCCCAAGGCAGGCAGCTGGGGAGCGGGGGGAGGAAAAGCGCTTAATTCCAAAGTTCGGTGAAGCAACAAACCAGCTCTTCAGGCTGAACCGTTCCTGTCTCTCAGCCTGTGCCTTTAAGCTCCGCCGCGAACTCCCCCAGTGCCTCCCACCGCCCCCGCCGGCGCCCCGCGGGCCCGGGGGGATGAGCTCGGGGCGGCTCCGCTTGGGGAGAAGCTGCCGGGGAAGGCACCTGGCGGCAACGGGAAAAGCAGAGCAGGTGAGTCCCTGCTCCTTCTTAGGAGCGCTTTTTACTTCCTTCACGGTGCCGGGGTTTCTTAGCTCGGACGGGAAGAGAAAAACCTGCACCTTTCCCCACAGCTGCACCCACCCGTGGATACTCCTCGCCCCGCGGCCCCACCGCCCAGCGCGATCCCTCCTGTCCGGCTGGGGCTCAGGCAGCTCCCCTCCTCCGCCTCCTCCTCCTCCTGCTCTTTTTTCACCTCCTCCTCCTCCTCCTTCTTCACCACCTCCTTCTGCTCTTCCTCCTCGCTTCTTCGTCAGGGTCAGACAGGTTTGCTGCCTCCACCTGCAGATTCCCAGACAAGCGGGAGTTGAAACTGCTTCTCCACGCCGGATTTTCTCCCATACTTGGGGAAATCCCTCGGCCTTTGCTGGCTCTGAGGAAACGGCCCGTTTCTGAATTTATTGCCTGTGGGGAAAACAGCTCAACTCACCTTTTATTGAAAGTAATAGATGGAAACAACTTCTGTACTTCCTTTTAGTCACTGATGGCTAAACAGTTTTCCTTATGTAATGCTGGAGTGCTTTTTAGTGCTTTTTGATTCCATGTAACTCTAACATGATTCAGGGGAGGTTGGGAGCACTTTGCACAAACGGGTGGGTAGTGCTGGAGGGGATTTGTTCTGGACCAAAGGAACCCACTGGCTACAGAAATGGGCTCCCCATGGAATATCTGTAGAAGTTTGACCCTTCGGCCAGTTGTGCCCCACAGCTGTATTTCTGTAGCACATTTCATCCTTTGCCTGTTAACCAGTGTGTGTTCAACCATTGCATGTGGGACCTAATGGATGAGCCTTGGCCCAAAGTGACCTCTAGACCCTCTTCTCTGAAAGTACTGGTTAAGAGAAACGTCTTAGTTTCTTAAACACTTTGGAAACCAAATGCAAAGAATGGTCTACATTATTTGAAAGCTATAACAAATTAGGAAATATTCTAGAAAGAAAGCTCGGGGTACTCCGTGGAAAACAAAAAGTGCAACTTTAGCAGTAATGCAGACCTAAATGCTGAAACAAGCAACATTATCACTGTAGGAAATACAAAAGCGGAACAGCCGCGGCAGTGAGCAGCTTAGATCTCGGCAGGGGACAACTCTTATAAGCAGCCTCTATGGGCTTGAAATAGCACCATCATTCGAGCTTAAATAAATGTTTCTGCATGGTTCTTTGTTCCCGTGGTTGAAGGGAGTCACGCTGCTTCACACCCGCTTGTGTTCCAGCCCCGAGACTGCCCCGCAAAGAGCCCGGCACAGCCCCGTGTCCCACTTCAGGGAGGGCCCTGTAGGCGAGGTGTCAAACAAGGCAACACCGCCCGTGCGGGACTCGAGAGGTCCGGGTGTGCCAGGTCCTGCTCCGGGCCTGCTCAGGGATGGTCTCAGGCAGGAGGGCTGGCCAAGGCTGTATGAGGTGGCACAGCGTCAGCGCTGGAGTTTGGCGAGTGACGCTGTCCCGTGTCGATGCATGGAGAGTTTCACTCTGCGGCCTCTCACTGACCCGGGTGCTGGGAGTTCACTGCCTGGCCGATATCTTTGGTCACTGGCTGGTTTCTCTGTGTGAGTGCTTCCTTTGAGAGAGCATGCATTGCAGGTAACTGATTTCAGGGTAGCTTGGGGGTTTTGTGTCCGTGAATACTAATGCCTACCTGACAATCTGTAATAACAGCTGAAGCTAGGTAAAAATGTAATTTACACATTGCTTCTAATGTATGTAAGCTGGTAAGAAAGAATAAAATGTGATTATTTGCAAAATGAAGACCTCTACTTTAGCCCCTGTTCCTCTGAGAACCTCTGGTCCCAGTATATCCATTATCTTCACTGGGATGAAGATTTCTCCCCCAGCCTCTGCACAGGGCCAGACAGCGTTCAAGGGAGGTGAGCGTCAGTGAAGGAAATGCCATGAGTTAAGCATGTGAGTTTTTCTTGGCCATTCATGAGCTGAAAAGTATCAAATTATATAGTGCTCCTATTGTGGAAAGTAACCGGGCAAACATGGACTTCCTGGCTTACTGGATAGTCCCTATGTGTATTCAGTATTTACTATCTGTGCTGAGTTTTCAAGCCAGCACAGTTGGGGGTGGGGGGGAGGAAGCCGCCTTTATTTTATTGTGTAATCCATGGCTACAAGTTTAAGAAGTAATTGCAGGTACAAATCTGCCCAGTACTTTGTTAGCAGAGGGCGAGCTCAGGGCTGAGTGTCTCCAAGGTGGAAGTGATGTTAGAGCCTTTGTTACCAGTGATAATACGAGCACTGGGGAGCTCAGCTTGTCTGTCATGCCCCAGCTGAGACTGCTGAGCTGGCAGGCAGGGAGAGGATCTTCTTACTTGTAAATTGAGAGACATTTGTAGACCAAGAGGGACAATAAACAAGGCCGGCACAGTGTCATTTGGCTTGCTGAGAGCAGGACTACAGCTGAACCAGATGCACCTCCATGATGAGTGCTGTAGGTGAGCAGGGACTCGGGATCTTCGCTGATCTGAGTGGCAGGGACTTTCAGATTTGCTCACTTGCAGGCTGTGCATGGTGTGGGGGCTTTTCACTCACCTTAATAACAAGAGGTGTTGTCAGCTCAATCTGCAGTGTCTTAGGTGACAAGGGTTTCTTTCTGCTTGAAAGTGGGACCTAGCCTTTCAAATGCAGCACAGCCCCTTCTAAGTGTTAACCTGCAGAGAGACGGGGACATGGACGTGCTCTATACAACCATTACAGAAGCTGGAGATGGGTTAAAGCAAAAGGATTAGAGAAATACAGTGTTGGGTGCTCCAGGGAAACAGTGTCGTGGTAGGTGACGCTCATGTCACACAAAAAAAGACCATGTGGCCAAACCTGTGTCTGCTGGCCATGGGATGGTTTGCCTTTGCTGCTGAGAGCTCTGTCCCGTATCTGTTCAACCAGCTGCTGCTGTCTCTGCATGGGCTTCTTTTTTCATGACATAAGATCATCTCATCAGAAAGTTTAAGGGGAAATATATGGGCTCACCAGGAAACAAGTGTTGGAATAAGTTCCAGCCCTCCCTTCTCCGGAACCCCACTCAGAGAGTGGCTGTGGGATACCCTTGAGCCATAAGGAGGAACTGGCACACAGTTCTTGGCCTCTCCACACTGACATGTCCTCCCACTGCCCCACCACCCAATAGATACCACTGGTTATAAATCCACTCCCCTATGAAAATATTCCACCCTTCTCAGTAGCTGTTGCCACAAATTCTGAGCCTCATTTCAATACAACTAAATTGCCAACTGTAAGGAAAAAAATCACAAGGATTGGCCCCATTTTAACTGAGATATTTGAGGTTGGCTGTTCCCACCACCCTGCCCTGCCAGCAGATCTGTTTGCACACCCACGTCTCTTATCTCCTCTGGTCATGCTTTGATTTCACTTACAGCGAATGACCATCTTCTCTCTCCTGCTCAGGCTCGTGGTTTGGTGACATAGATATGGTTTGTTGTTTTGGTGGCTGTGATTTTGGATGGTGAACCTACCAAGTGAGGCACATTGGAGTCCGCTTTCTGCTTTTGGGCTACCTCCTTCTGGAGAAATATTCTGCTTCTGCTGTATTCCCCCTCTGAAGTGCCACAAGTCTTATCTTGGTGATAAAACCAGTGGTTTTTCACTTGCGTTTGGCCACAGGCTCATTACTTGCTGAGGCTGCAGGCAGGTCTGCTGCTGAGCTTGTGGTCTGCCTTGAGCAAGGGGCATGTTTTTCATACCTGTGCCATCATTTTGCAAAGGCTCTGTCTGGGTGAGGATTTATAGGTCACAGTGAGACAGTTTTACAACCCTTGTGTCTGAAGGCTCAGTAGACACAGTGTTGCTGTGCTAAGACCCACACTACCCCATTATGGGATGAAGCAAATATTTTATTAACACTTGGTTATTCAAATGGTTACAGCGTATTGGCTGCCCTTTATAATCAGTGTGGGAGAAACCCAGCATGCTAGAATACAGAAATGCAGCACCCCCAGGCCCCAGAGCAGCCCAGGCTCACCGTTGGGGGGTTGGGTGGGAGTGGGGGGTGGTTTCCTTGCATTGTCCCTTGGGGGACATCAGGGTTTCCTCGCATTTGTTATCTGTAAATGAAGTTGACTTTTGAAAAAACAGGTACCACTGTTTCTTTCCTGTCCTTCTTTCCTCTGGCCAACAGTTCAGAGTGGGGTGTCTCAGCCTGTATCCCTGTGGTTGAGGGCTGCTGGTAGGGGCTGGCACACTGGGAATGGGAGAAGCTGGAGAAGAGCAGGAGGGAGCCTGGGGCAGTGCAGTGCAAGAGAGGAGTGGAAACCTATTCTGAAGGGAGAGAGACTAGAGAGGGCCAGGAAGGCAGAAGAAAAGGCCTCAGGAGGTGAAAACATGAAGAGGAAGACACAGAGAGGTGAAGAAAAAGAAGTATCAAGCACTGGAAGGAAGAAGTCCAGGGTATGTGGAAGTAAATGAAGAAAACCAGCCCTTCTGCTGGGCAGCCACCAGCACGGTACTGGGAGGTCACCACTGCGCTTCAGACTCAGCAGCTGTGGCACTTCGCAAGACAGTTTCTACCTGAAAACAGGAACCAGTTTGTGCTGGAGAGCTACGTGCTCTGGGCCAGTCCTACGGGTGTGTAGGGCATGGGAGCACCTGAGCTGGGGAGACACCGGCCACGGCGGGATGGGGTCTGTGCCCCGGGCACGCACAAACAGCCCGGGGCCTCTCTCCTGGCCCTGCCGTGTGCCCGTGGCTCCTGCAGCTGATATTCCCCAGCGTGCTGCACACGTGCTCTCTCTCACACACACACACACACACNCACACACACACACACACACACACACACACACACACACACACACACACACACACACACACACACACACACACACACACACGTGAGATCTCACACACACACACGAGATCACACACACACACACACACACACACGTGAGATCTCACACACACACCCACACACACACACGTGCTACTTGTCCCCTTTGACGAGAGCGGGTGTTAGTGACAGTTTGGCTAATTGGGTAAAGGAATATTTTTAACATATCACTTTATATTTTACAATTTCCCTACTTGAACCAGCTGAGAAATAAAATCCATCTTCCAAGGAAATCCTATGGAATGACTCAAGGCTGCCCTAGAGCAAAATTCAGACTTCTGTGGAGAAAACAAACCCTGGGCTGCCAAGCAGCAGCAGAGCAGCGGCAGTGGCCACCTCCCAGCACGGCGGCAGATGCCCAGGGACAGCCGGAGATGGTGACAGCCTGCAGGGCAGCGCTCGCTGACTCCGCTGCACATCAGACCTGCCTTCTCTGCTAAAGTGTAACAGTGAAAAGACACCCCACCGAGACAGGACTGAGAGGACAGGACTCTCTTAGGTCAGAGTTCCCCACACCCTGCTCTCAGGGGCATCATATTTTATAACCATTCACAATTTATAAGCTGACAGAAACCCATAAATGTGCTTTTACTTCTCAGTACTACTACTGGAAACTCGTGACTGTTAATCCTCTCCTAATGTCTGCCCCACTAGCAAAATTTACTTTTTGCTCATCTGATTTTATGCCACAGTATTTTTCACTGTGTATAGCTTCTTGCTACAGATCTCCACTATGCATTTATAGATGATCCTTATTATCTTTCAGCAAAAAAAATTGCAATCTCTATTTTGCTCTTGCAAAATGGGCTTTCCATTTACACATCCTTTTAATTCTTTTTTAACTCACACCACTGACACCAAAAAAATATAAACTTTCCTTATGCTAAAAGGGAGAGCAAAGACAAGTTTTGATTGTTTTGGGAAGTAGAAAGTTTCTCTAAATACTCTATTTTTTCCAGTTAAAATGCCTCTGCAATCACTAATACAAACTTCTTTCTAAAGTTCCAAGGACCTTTCATTGTAGTATGACTTTTACATGCAACTAAGGTTATATTGTCAAAAAAGCAACCAGCCAGAGCCAATTTTGTCTGCGATGTTTATTTTTTTCTCAGATGCATTTGTCCTACCTTTGAGGTCCATTGAAGTCCCCTGTTGCATTGGTCAGCACACCTGGACTCGATTTCTGAGTGCCCACATTCAGCACACTGCAAGAGAGTCGGTGACTCCAAGACCCACCGGAAGAGGGAACGAGGGATCCCTCATCTGTATGTATTCAGGTCACGAGGACCACTGGAAAAAAGTTCCCTGCTTGTCTCCCCTTAGCCAGAGCTGAATTGTCAAACAGAAATATTGTTAGCAGAACCCAGGGGCCACCGTGCCGATCTGTGCCGGGCTCAGTTACAGCTGAAAAAGAATATTTGGATGTCTGCTAGAAAAAAAGAGGCATCTTGGACAGACTCTCCCTTCCTCTCCCCTTTCTCTCTGTTGCCTCACAAAGAAGCGACCTTTTAAAATCTCTTATCTAGAAGCTTCAGTTTAAAGAGCTGCTGACGCCTCTTGGAAAACACTGAAAAGCTCTTCTGAAACAGGGAGCTGCTTCTCCCTGTGTCCCTTTCCTCCCCTCTTCCTTTCATTGCTGGGTGCATTTACATTAGAAAAGGCTGTTCCTCTGCAGCTTCTCTGGAGTCACAGTTTGATTTACAGCAGTGATGAATCTCTGCTGTGGCAGCCCAGCCTCTCACAGGTGGGCAGGAAGTGACCAGGTGAGATGTTCCTCGGCAGGACAGACTTTGGAACTGAGGAAGGAAGACCTGCTGAGGGTTTTATACTCTTGACGCTGTCAATATCAAGACAGAGCATGTTTGAGAGGTGATTGTGCCTTGCCAAGGGTTTTCTGGTGTCTCCTGTAAATATGAATTTCCCAACAGTTAGAGGTCGAGTCCTCAAAAAACTCACTCTGAAGCTGAGGAGCTCTGGACCCTTGGCCAAAAAGGTTGGACTTCTGTGGATTTCTACTCTGGCCACACAAATGGTCTGAGACAACTTCAGCCTGCCAGTTGGAACAGAAGGATTGTGTGTCTTCTTCCTGCCTGTCAGGGAGAAATATCAATCCAGTAATTTAATACATTTTAGGACCACAGGAAATCAGTGTCCCTCCTTGTCTAATCAGGCCTGTTGCAGATACTAACCTATCTGAATGATGGAATAACGATGGATATTCCAGGCTGGTTTCATTCCTAGTGATACCCAGTTGTTGATGATGTGCAAGTAAAGGCCAAATATAGTCTGGCTTGTACTAGCAAGACTGCAGACAAAAAAAAACAAAAACAACAAAAAACCCAAGATAAATGTTCTTTCTATTTTTGGCATTTTTGAATTCACACTTGGAGCACCATATCCCATCTGGGCATCTCCAGTGCATGGAAAAACACTGACATACTGAAACCAGTCTAGCAAAGGCCAGGAAAAGGTGGAGGCAGAAGGTGACTTGAAGGGGCTTTGCTTCTTGTGCAGGAGCACTTGAGGTAAAATACTGGAAGCACCAGTGCCAGTGCCGGCCACAGGGAAGGAGAATCTGCTCATCAGGGTAGCAGCATAACTATAATTGAAGAACATATTAATTGCTCTGCATTACTAGGCACTGGGAGCTCTCAGCTAAATGCTGTAGTGGGCTTTGCCACCCATTGTGATTTTACAATTCCTCCAGAATTCCTGCAAAAAATGTGGAATAGCATTGGGCTGTATGAAACCTCATCCTGGAATCTGCCTCATAAACAACTACAAGGTGAGGTTTATTACTTAGAGAGCTTTAATCCATATAACATGCACCTTGGGGATATAAGTAGCCTAATGCCAAGACTTCCACAGCCAGGTCAGAATGGTCCAGCAGGAACAGACAATGATTTCTGAAGTATTCAAAGCAAATTAGCTCTGGTCCATTCACGAGCCAGATTCCCAGGCAGGTCTCTCTCCAGAGCCGTCTCTTCACACTGCAGTTTCATGTTTAAGGATGTGACTGCAGTCTAGTCGTGTTTGCACACCTGTAAGATTACTCTGAGATAAATGTTGAACTTTAAAGCTCAACTGTTCTGCCTGTTACTGCAGCTCCGTGACTCCTGGGCAGCACCAAAGCAGCCCCTAGTGACGCTGGCTGGGTGTAGGATCTTCATGAGGGGTGGTATCTAAGGCAGAAGGAGCAAGCCAAGATGTCAAGCCCCTTGCTACTCGGCCCTTGCTGAGAGCTGAGGTCCCTGTTCACCCTGGCACTGTGGGCAGTAGGACCTTGGGACCCTGGGTTAGTGCCTGGGTTAGTGCCTGCTGAAGAGCAGGTACAGGGTGCAGCTAGGCAGGTTCTGTGCTGCTGGGACACTGGCCCAGCATTCATCCAGAGCCTGTGCAGAGCACGGAGATGGGGGCATCAGGCTGGTTCATGCTGACACCAGCCACGGCCATCGTGAGCATGAACACACCGGACACTCAGTGGTGGCCTCCTAGGGAGACAGGGAAGGGGAACCAGGCAGGGAGGAGCCACTACGGTGGAAGTGTTCAGGTCCTACAACTTGAATCTCCTGACTGCAGCCTGAGGCACATTCAGGGGACAGTGTGTATCCGCCCTTCCCCTTCTTGTGGCAATGCACTGTTTGCAGCTCCTGGGGTACCCTTAGCTGGCGTGACAGATTTCATCCCAGTCTTGTCATTTTCCTCCTCTTCTTTTTAACCGCAGAGCCCATCTGCAGAGCTGCTCAGAAAGCATGGACCAGATAAAGCCAGGGCAAGGCACCCAGAGAAGGAGACTGGGGGCCTGCTGCTGGAAGGTAACCGCTGCTGCTGCCGTGGCGGGCAGCGCCACAGCCCTCTGCCTGGGGATCCTGCTGGGTGAGTGGGCAGCCAGGTACCTTCTTTCCGTTTATCAGCTTCAAAAGAGAAGTGGTCTGCACTGCTTATAGCAAAAATCCTCAAAATCCTCCTACTGAGGACAAAATGCAGACACCTTTCTGCGTGTATGCACAAAAACTGCAAGGGCTGTAGTCAGCTCATGTTCTCAATATGCGACTTTGGAGCACTTTATCTTCAGTGTCTCATGATACATATGCTCTATTCCTTTCCTGCTTGACCTGCGTGTCTGATGTCCTTCTATGACAAGATGACCTGCCTAGTAGATGAGGGAAAGGCTCTGAATCTGGTCTACCTCAACTTCAGTAAAGCCACTGACACCATTTCCCATAAACATTTTCTTGAAGAAACTGTCTGCTTCTGGCTTGGATGGGTGTGCTCTTCAGTGGGTAAAAACTGGCTGAATGACCAGGCCCAGAGAGTGGTGGTGAATGGAGTCACATCCACCTGGAGACTGGTGACCAGTGGTGTTGCTCAGGGCCACTTTGGGGGCCTGTTTAATACCTTTATCAACGGTCTGGGTGAGGGGACCAAGGGTACCCTCAGTCAGTTCACAGACAGCCCCAAGCTGGGTGGGATGTTGATCTGCTGAAGCAATGGTGTGGCCAGCAGGACCAGGGCAGTGACCGTCCCCCTGTGCTGGGCACTGCTGAGGCCCCAGCTCAAATCCTGGGGTCAGTTTTAGGCTCCTCATGACAAGAAAGTCATTGAAGGGCTGGGGCATGTCCAGAGAAGGGAGCGGAGCTGGCGGAGGGGCTGGAGCACGAGGCTGATGAGGAACAGCTGAGGGAGCTTGGGGGAGCTCAGCCTGGAGAAAAGGAGGCTCAGGGGGGACCTTCTTGCTCTCCACAACTCCCTGACAGGAGGGTACAGCCAGGTGGGGGTCGGGCTCTGCTCCCAGGGAACAGGGACAGGACAGGAGAAAACAGCCTCAAGTTCTGCCAGGGGAGTTTAAGATTGGATATTGCGAAAACATCTTCACTGGAAGGGCTGTCCAGCCCTGGCCCAGGCTGCCCAGAGCAGTGCTGGAGTCCCCACCCCTGCAGCAATTTAAGAAACACGTGGATGTGGTGTTAGGGGACATGGCTTAGCGGTGGCCTTGGCAGTGCTGGTGGAATGATTGGACACGATGATCTCAGAGGTCTTTTCCAACCTAAACAATTCCATGATTCTATGATTCTATCCTCTAATGTCTCTCTGTGACTTTGAAATTTCTTGTCACTGGACCTTGCTGCCTCTGCCATTTTCTGTCACAACCACTTGCAGCCACTGATCACTGCCTGTTTGACTGTCCCACTCCAGAGCATGACCACCATCTCCTTCCCTCCCCCACCTCCCTCCTGCTGCTTCTGCTGCCCCACAGCCAGGTGCCACCTCAGGCCAGCACCCTGGTGAGGACCCCAGCATGACAGATCCCACCTGTACAGCCACAGTTTCTGAGCTGGCTTCAGTACCCAGCAGAACTTTCCTGAGGCTGTTCCCGCAAGGATAGGGCCAATCTCAGGTTGCCAGGCTGTACACATCTCTTCATGAATTTCTGTCTCGGGCTTGACAAAAATCCGCTGTTTTCAAGTTCAAATGAGTTTGGTGCAAAATGCTATTACTGCCCACGTGCAGGGTATCCCAGTCCGGTTATGGGGCACCCCCGAGGCAGCCGGGATGGTCAGGGAAAGTCAGGCTGCTAAAAACAGGGGCTTTAAAGGACACGATGATATCCATGTTGCAAAGCAGTGAGGAAAGCTGCCTCTGACAGACACCTTCCCTCTCTGGCAGCCTGCCATCCCGCGGGAGAGGCCAGCTTTGAGCACACAGTGGAGCTGCAAGGAATCACATTCAACAGCAGCTTACAGATGGAGAACTCGGACTACTACAGGGTGCTGACACCTGCTCTTGAGAGGCTGGTGAGTTGGTCTGGGCCTTCTGAAAAAAGACTTGTGAAATACTGTGGTGGTAGCACCAGCAGAATCTGTATGCCAAGGGCAGGAGGAAAACTAGGACTTCTTAAACATCAGCAGGGTACACTGTGGGGCTGAACTGCACTTTGAGAGGCCTGTCAGCGCCCTGAGAGACATTTGTGGAGTGGAAAATGTGTGTTCAGGCCTATTCGTTGCAAATGAGGTAAGAAGGCACAAAAAAA
>VXAZ01001533.1:387354-404823 GCA_013399875.1 Gymnorhina tibicen
GACTTTGGAGCACTTTATCTTCAGTGTCTCATGATACATATGCTCTATTCCTTTCCTGCTTGACCTGCGTGTCTGATGTCCTTCTATGACAAGATGACCTGCCTAGTAGATGAGGGAAAGGCTCTGAATCTGGTCTACCTCAACTTCAGTAAAGCCACTGACACCATTTCCCATAAACATTTTCTTGAAGAAACTGTCTGCTTCTGGCTTGGATGGGTGTGCTCTTCAGTGGGTAAAAACTGGCTGAATGACCAGGCCCAGAGAGTGGTGGTGAATGGAGTCACATCCACCTGGAGACTGGTGACCAGTGGTGTTGCTCAGGGCCACTTTGGGGGCCTGTTTAATACCTTTATCAACGGTCTGGGTGAGGGGACCAAGGGTACCCTCAGTCAGTTCACAGACAGCCCCAAGCTGGGTGGGATGTTGATCTGCTGAAGCAATGGTGTGGCCAGCAGGACCAGGGCAGTGACCGTCCCCCTGTGCTGGGCACTGCTGAGGCCCCAGCTCAAATCCTGGGGTCAGTTTTAGGCTCCTCATGACAAGAAAGTCATTGAAGGGCTGGGGCATGTCCAGAGAAGGGAACGGAGCTGGCGGAGGGGCTGGAGCACGAGGCTGATGAGGAACAGCTGAGGGAGCTTGGGGGAGCTCAGCCTGGAGAAAAGGAGGCTCAGGGGGGACCTTCTTGCTCTCCACAACTCCCTGACAGGAGGGTACAGCCAGGTGGGGGTCGGGCTCTGCTCCCAGGGAACAGGGACAGGACAGGAGAAAACAGCCTCAAGTTCTGCCAGGGGAGTTTAAGATTGGATATTGCGAAAACATCTTCACTGGAAGGGCTGTCCAGCCCTGGCCCAGGCTGCCCAGAGCAGTGCTGGAGTCCCCACCCCTGCAGCAATTTAAGAAACACGTGGATGTGGTGTTAGGGGACATGGCTTAGCGGTGGCCTTGGCAGTGCTGGTGGAATGATTGGACACGATGATCTCAGAGGTCTTTTCCAACCTAAACAATTCCATGATTCTATGATTCTATCCTCTAATGTCTCTCTGTGACTTTGAAATTTCTTGTCACTGGACCTTGCTGCCTCTGCCATTTTCTGTCACAACCACTTGCAGCCACTGATCACTGCCTGTTTGACTGTCCCACTCCAGAGCATGACCACCATCTCCTTCCCTCCCCCACCTCCCTCCTGCTGCTTCTGCTGCCCCACAGCCAGGTGCCACCTCAGGCCAGCACCCTGGTGAGGACCCCAGCATGACAGATCCCACCTGTACAGCCACAGTTTCTGAGCTGGCTTCAGTACCCAGCAGAACTTTCCCGAGGCTGTTCCCGCAAGGATAGGGCCAATCTCAGGTTGCCAGGCTGTACACATCTCTTCATGAATTTCTGTCTCGGGCTTGACAAAAATCCGCTGTTTTCAAGTTCAAATGAGTTTGGTGCAAAATGCTATTACTGCCCACGTGCAGGGTATCCCAGTCCGGTTATGGGGCACCCCCGAGGCAGCCGGGATGGTCAGGGACAGTCAGGCTGCTAAAAACAGGGGCTTTAAAGGACACGATGATATCCATGTTGCAAAGCAGTGAGGAAAGCTGCCTCTGACAGACACCTTCCCTCTCTGGCAGCCTGCCATCCCGCGGGAGAGGCCAGCTTTGAGCACACAGTGGAGCTGCAAGGAATCACATTCAACAGCAGCTTACAGATGGAGAACTCGGACTACTACAGGGTGCTGACACCTGCTCTTGAGAGGCTGGTGAGTTGGTCTGGGCCTTCTGAAAAAAGACTTGTGAAATACTGTGGTGGTAGCACCAGCAGAATCTGTATGCCAAGGGCAGGAGGAAAACTAGGACTTCTTAAACATCAGCAGGGTACACTGTGGGGCTGAACTGCACTTTGAGAGGCCTGTCAGCGCCCTGAGAGACATTTGTGGAGTGGAAAATGTGTGTTCAGGCCTATTCGTTGCAAATGAGGTAAGAAGGCACAAAAAAAGATGTACTACCTCATGCCCTAAAGCCAGGGTGGGAAGAAGGTTGCACATGAGCTGGACATGGGTGCTTCTGCTGCCTGCAGAGGCAAGAGACAATGCACCAATGGCTCCAGATTCCAGCAAAATCCCAGGCATCACCTATCCCCACCTCCTTGGGGTCCAGTAATTGTGTGACCATCACTCTTTGCTTTGCAGTTTCTGTCCAGTCTCCAGGACTCCCAGCTGGACTGGAGCTGCACTGGTTGCACCATACTGGGCTACAGGTGAGTGTAGGCAGCTGTCTCTGCAGAGCCTGCAGCTCATGTTTCAGGGCATTCTGACAAGCCTCCCCAGGAAGGTGAGCTCACACCTGTGCTCTCGTTCAAAGCTCGTACAAAAGAGAAGCTGGATTTTGGTCAAGGCTGGATTTTTATCTGGGATTCCAACAATGTTCTGGATTCTTTCATTTGGAATTGCAGTCAGAAAGGCAGAGGAAAACAATTTTGTTCAACCACAGCTTTGGGCCAAAGGAAAAAAGAATTCAAATGACCACTTCAACCCAGAGCACAACTCCAGAGAAACCTTAAATTATTAAGAATCAAATTATTAAGAACAGGGTTTGTTTCCTTTGAGTTCCCTGTACACAGCTAGCACAGGAACCTGTCCCTTGCACTGATCACCGTCCCCGTTAATTCTCTGTCTCCCAGTAGGAACGGAAACTCCAGTGTCATCGTCCATTTCCGCCTCCTCTTCACCCCCCAGGATTCCCAGCCCCTGAGCTCTACCCTGGAGGAAGAAGCTCTCAGGCACGGGCTGGCGGCCGCCCTGCGCAGGCAGGGTCTGTCCCTGGCTGCCTACGGGACCATCTCCTCAGCCTCTCTCACAGGTACGGCCCTCCTGCCACGCCAGGCGGGCAGCGCAGGGGGCCCTGTGCTGGGGCTGGCACCCAGGGTCACACAGCTAAGGCACCTCGTGTCTCAGCCAAACTGCTGCAGGGCTTTAGCTCTGGGTGTCCACTCAAGGCTTCGTGCCCAGCAGCAGTGTTAGAAATGGGGGTGCTGCCAGTAAAATGGTCTGCTTGGCTCCCAGCTGCTCCAGCTTCACCAGACAGCAGCAGAAACCAGCCTAGATCTTGGCTGCTGCTTAACAGACATTTGTGGGGTCCCCAAGTACCCCTCCAACACTAATGCTGTCCTGCTGCTCTGCCCTGCAAGAGCAGCTTGAGGGGCCCATGGCAAAAACAGATCCTAAAGCATAAACTGCAACTGCTTTGGCTTTTCCTGCAGCACCTGGAACCAGAGTGAGGGACAGGGGATGAAGCTCCAGGAGGTTAATTGCTGGGTTGTCTGTACCTACCTGTGCACAGCAGCCCTTAGGCAGACCTCAGAGTTGTAGCAATAACTACAGTTGAGGTTGCTATTTCTCATACTTGAATTACTCTCTGAAACCACCTGACAAGCAGTTCTCCTTTCCCTCTGTGACTGTGGAGTTGCATGTGACTGTAGGACTCCAGGTCCAGCCAATTTAAAAAAGTGTGCCTGGGAAATAAGAAGGTGTGGGCTCCTCTGCAGCTCCCTCTGCACCCTCTGCCACAATGGGCAGGATCCCTGGATCTTTGGGAGCCTTGTGCTGCCCAGATGGAAGGTGCTGAGAGTCCCCTTGGCTTTAGGCAAACAGCCTTGCATAGCTTCAGCCCCAGAGTCTGCTCCTGAGAGGCAGCTCACTGCCACAGCTTTTGGGAATTTCCCTCTGCACATGGAGTCACCCCAAAGCCTGCAGGGCTGTGGGGGGCTGCTCCTCCCCTGCCCCGTGGCAGAGCAGGGGTCCCTAGCAGGGACCTGGGCCCCGCCTCACAATGGCCATGGGTGGGCAAAGGGATCGCCAGGCAGGTGCAGCAAAGAGAGAGGGTGCAGCAAAGAGAGAAGATGCAGCAAAGCCTGTGGGAGCCCCAGCCCAGGAGCACGGCTCCAGAACCTGAGGCTGGGCTGTCCTTGCTGATCCTGATTCCTTCCTCTTTGTCCCAGGTCCCAACAAGGTTTCACCCCACAGATCTGGACTGAAATCAGGTAAGAGCCAGGCAGCAGGAAGGGCCACCTCCACTCTCCTCCTCCTCTTCCTCACCAGCAGCCTGGATACAGATACAAAAGGTGCTTGGGCCCCATCTTGTTCATAGCCTGGTGACCCGGGACCCTGCAAGCTCAAAACAAGCTGCAGCTCTGCTGCCAGCGCCATCCTGCAGGGACTCTGGCCCAGCCAGGGAGCAGAAGGACAAGGATACGGTGGTGGTTGCCCCTGGGGAAGCCAGGGGAGAGTTGCTGTGTGGACTGCAGAAGACATGAGTTACTAAAGCCTTGCTGTCCCCGGGGAGCTGCCCTTGAGACACGGGCAGTCACTTGCTCCCAGCATCCAGGATGTGAAAAGAAAGCCCTGAACGTGACAGCCAAACAGGCTGTGCCGATGCCTCTGACGGAAGGGGCTGTGCTGAATCTCTCAGAGCAGGTCTCCTGGACATGGGGGCCAGCCACAACCCACTGCTGCAGAGCTTGACAGGTGGGACACCACTGCCTCTCAGGCACTGAAGAGAGCCAAGGATACAGCATGACTTTTCAACCCAATAGTAAATGGCTGCATCAGGATAAGGGAAACTGTGCCCTGGAACACCTTGGTCCCACCAGCTGGGATGGGTTGTGACAAGATCCACCTTCCTGGTGGGCTGGCACAATGGACGAGAGCCACATGCCCATGAGATGCTGGAAGCTGATCATGAGGCAGTAGCTGAGCTCGTCATACTGTCAGGATGCTGCTCTACAGTTTCTTGCTGTAGAAGAGTTTCAGGGAGGATGCTGTGATGGGCCAGTGCTTTGCAGTGCTCTTTCCAAGCCTGCAGGTTAAAAGCTGCCCGGTGACACCCCGGGTACCATCCTGCTGCTTGAGCATATGCAGCAGCACACACGAAGCTGAAGCAGCTTTTCCCACTTGCCCCCAAGAACGTGTTGCTGGGGTGCAGTGGCAGGATCCTGATGCACTGGCTTTCTCCTCCTTTCAGACTGTGGGAGTCGCCCTGCCATGCAGACTGCCAGCAGGATAGTCGGAGGCTCAGAGGCGTCCAGAGGAGAGTTCCCATGGCAAGTCAGCCTGCGAGAGAACAATGAGCACTTTTGTGGTGCTGCAATCCTCACAGAGAAGTGGCTGGTGTCTGCCGCTCACTGCTTTACTGAGTAAGTTTTAGTCACACCACCTCCCACCCTCCATCCCCATTCCAAAAGCTGCCATATCTGCTCAAGCTCCCACTGCACCACTCGGCCCCATCACGGGGAGAACGAGGAGTTTCCATCACTCCTGGAGCAGATAGCAGGATGGGCAGGAGGCAGCTTGGGTTTGCAGGACAATGTTGTGGCTGCAGGCTCACATGGCCCCCACTGTCTCTCCTCCAGGTTTCAGGATCCAGCCATGTGGGCAGCTTACACAGGGACCACCTCCCTCAGAGGCTCTGACAGCGGTGCAGTGAAAATGGACATTTCACAGATCATCCCACACCCCTCGTACAACGCCGACACAGCTGACTATGATGTGGCCGTGCTGGAGCTGAAGAGACCTGTGACCTTCACTAAGTACATCCAGCCTGTGTGCCTGCCAGATGCTGGCCATCACTTCCCCACCAGCAAGAAGTGCCTTATCTCTGGCTGGGGCTACCTCAAGGAGGATTTCTGTAAGCAAAGCATGGCAGCCAGCAGAGGAGACGTGGTGGGGTGTGAGCAGGGCAGGAGGCTTTGGGGAAGGGAACTTGGACCGTGCTCTGGCCAGCCGGGGTGGGCTGTACCCTGAGCTGCTGATCCTGTGCAGGGCTCCCTGGACCGGGCTCACAATCGTGTCTTTCTTGTTCAGTGGTGAAACCCGAGTTCCTGCAGAAAGCAACAGTGGAGCTCCTGGACCAGAACCTATGTTCCAGTCTCTACAGCCATGTTCTCACAGACAGGATGATGTGTGCCGGCTACCTGGAGGGGAAAGTCGACTCCTGCCAGGTAAGCTCTGCCCAGAGAAGATGGCACACCTGCCCGCATAGGGCTTTTCCCTCCCAGTGTGCACCAAGTGACACGTCAAGAAGCAGAACTGACACTATGGTCACTGTTTCCCCTGACGTTTGAGGCCCTGCCTTGGACACAAGCACAGATCAGTGACTGCAGAAGACACAAATGAGGATATGTTCTCTACTGCTTAGAGCAGGGCACTGTTGTTTAAGGGGCTCTTTCAGCTAATTAACTACCTTTCTTTTCTTCCTGAGCTGTCATCAGGGCTGGCCCTACCAATGTTCCACACAGGTCTTCAGATCAAAATCCAGATGGGCAAAGAGCAGCAGTGGAAACTGAAACATACACAACAGTTTTGGTGGACAACAGAGTGGTTTTTTAGTTAGAATTTATCCAGCCTGGAACTGCAAGTGGTCAGCTGGAGACAGGCCTGCCTTTCATAGTATGGAGAGAGGAGAACTGTGATGTGGGAGGAGGACTGTGATTTCTAGGTCTGTCTCTGTGGTTTGGCAGGACCGTTCAAAACCAACAGAAACCAGCTAAACAAAACTGCAGTTTTCTGGTGGTAGTGCCTCATATTTCTGCACCAAATACAGCACAAACACCAGAGAAGGGGTCAAGAATGGAAGATTCAAGATTGGGTGATGAACATGACCCATCTGGTTATTTATTACTGGTCTAGAGCAATCTTATCCCCAGAAGGCATTACCAGCATCACAGACCCCACATGTCCATCAGTGCTAGTCACAGGGCCCCACAATAACCAAGAACTGACCAGGGAACCACAGACCAAATCAAGAAAACCTGATGCAAACATTAACGTGGTGTCCCTGGGTTGTGTATCAGGCAATGGACACCCATCATCTGGCTGTGTACGGGCTGCTAGGATTAACCTTTGTGAGGTTTAACAAATTATTAAAGCAGTAGAAATGCTAAATCCTAGATTTTACAGATGGTGTTCTTTGTTCTTCTGGCATATAAAGGGCACAAGGCTACTGCATAATAGCAGGGCAGTGTGCCCACACAGAGCAACACCCAAAGGCCAGCACAGAAATGCTCCACTCATCACTAGGTTGGAGCAAATATGAAGTGAGTTAGGATACACAGGGACAGAGAGATCCCAGCTGGTAGAGGGATGCTGAGGGTGGCCAGGGCAAGCCCAGGGAGAGCTCACCATCTGGCTTCTCTTGCAGGGTGACTCTGGTGGGCCCCTGGTTTGCCAAGAACCATCTGGCAGGTTTTTCCTGGCGGGAATTGTGAGTTGGGGTATTGGATGTGCTGAAGCCAGGCGGCCTGGGGTTTACACACGTGTTACCAAACTCAGAGACTGGATCTTGGATGCTATTTCTGCCTTCCCTACCTCCATAGCCCGTACTGTCCCTCCAGTACACCTCAGTACTAACAGTAACGTGGTCAGCGCTGAAGAGGCCAACACCAGCACCAGAGCAACCCCTACCACCTCACCAGCCCCAGCTGCCAGCAGGGCAGTGACTGCAGCAACACCACAAGGTATGAGCACCCACACGGGTGCACCCTGGCAGGCAGAGCGACAGGTACGGGTCCAAACGTCAGCTTTGCTCCTCCGCTGACCCAAGCCGACCTTCTGCAGGCTGAGCCACACAACTTTGCCTAAGTGCTAAGGCACAAGGGACACTTCATGGCTGCCCTGGCTCAGTCCAGAGCAGCCTGGCAAAGTCACTCAGTAGCTCTGCAGTTCCACGTGCTTCCTTTGCTTATGTGACTGTCTGTGTAATCTTGCTTGTGTAACTGGTCTGCTCTGGCAGGCCCAAACAGGTCACTGAGGCACAGCAGCATCTGACAGTAGTTAACCTGTTGGTCACTTACTTTTGCTTGCCACCTGAGGAACTCCCAGCAGTTCAAAACTGATGGCTGCCCCTTCACAGCAGCCATGTATCTCTCCCTGAAGGGAAGGAGGGCAGATGTCTGCAGGATGACCTGTCCACTCCAAGGAGCCCTCCCAGCAGCTTTGCAGGGAGATGCAGATAAAGGGTATTTTTCTAAATCTAGAATTAACTTTTTATCTGGAATGGCAAGGCTAAGAGGCATAGAGCTGCTGATTACTCTGCCTTCAAAAGGGCCCAGGATTGACAACTTGCCAAGAGCAAGATGCAGAACAGCAGTTTGTGTGAAAGCCCAGCTGCACATGGCCACCATCAGACACCGGCACTGGCAGCTGGCAGGGCTTGGGTAGATGTCTCACATGCCAGCCCTGACCTGTCCCTGCTAAGGCTTACTGGTTAGAGAGAGCAAAGTCTCTCCTTGCTTGTCTTCTGCTAGGAATACTCATAAGTCATGCTTTGACTTTTGTTCAGAGTGTGGAGGACGACCTGGGTTCTCTAAACCCAACAAGATTGTGGGAGGAACAGATGCTTCCAGAGGAGAGATCCCTTGGCAAGTCAGCCTGAAAGAAGACTCAAGACATTTCTGTGGAGCCACCATCATTGGGGACCGCTGGCTGCTGTCAGCAGCTCACTGCTTCAATGAGTAAGAGCCCATCCCTGCCCCTGCTCCAGCTCACCTGCCCACACGGCAGAGCTGTGCAGCCAAATCCATGGTGTGGCACTGGAGTTAAGAAACGGAAATCAAGAACACATGTTGGATATTCACTTTTGCTATAACTAGACATTCACAGTAAAAAGGAGTTTGTGGGGAGGTTGGAATAAGGCAGAGAAAGGTTAAAGCAGCCTGAGCAGGGAGCAAGGACAACACATCTAAGAGGAGTGGAAAAAGGTGCCACAAGAGAGTTTCTTTAATAAATTTAACCTTAAAAATTGTCTGTAATATATGAAATAGAGACACGTGGTCAGCTGGTAAAGGGAAAATGGTCAGTTCAATCCTGCTTATTTCTGTTAAACTGCAAGAGCCCAAGCCCAGATTTATAAGTAGCCTAGATAAAGAAACGAGTAGCAAGAAGATAATGCTTGCCAAGAATAAATTCCTGAAGGCAGAAAAGGTGGGAGACTAACTCTGAAGGATTTTAAGACAACCTCGTGCATTAAACAGATGGGCAATAACACAGCAAGTGAAATGCAAGGTAGACAAATGTGAAATGAGGCACACACCAAAACCAGCAGTGCTGTCTGTCTGTGAATGAGGATGAGTCTCCATCAGCTGTTGCAATTCAAAACAAGAGGCCAGAAACATGTGGATATTGCCCTGAGAGCAGCAGTCCTGTGGCAGGGGCACTTAACGAGCACAGGAATGCAGTAAAAACCAGCGGAGATGAGCAGGATGCTGCTGGTAATGCACAGCACACTGACTGCCCCAGCATCACAGGGAGGGCAAGAGTGACACTGTGTGAATGTGCACACAAGGCTCAGGGATGGGCTGGGTGTGGAGCAGCATCAAACAAGCACAACAAAATAGATCAGACTAGGCCTGGGAAGAAAAACAGCTGGTGGGAAGGCAGTGTTTGATGGGACTGTACAATAATGAAGGGTACAAAGTGTTTAGGGAATGCTTTTTGACTGTCTTTTTAAGATACCAAATAACCACCAAGAGCAGGTGGAAAACAATCAAAAGGAAGCAGTTTTTAATAAATGTCATTAAACTGAATATTAAAAAATCACTTGGGCTTAAAAGAAATAATAAAACACAACTTCAGAAAATGCCAAATAAAACCAAAAAACCCAGCAAGACCTACTGGATACAGAGACACCACCTGTGTGCCAGAACACTGCTGAAATCACAAATTTCTGGAGATGAACAGAGGATTATTACTACATGTTTACTTGCTCTTCAGGTAATATCCAAGAGGTGCCACAGCTGGAAACAGTTCTCTGGGCCTGACTTAGCTGGGCTGCTCTGCTGTGTGCTGATCATGTAAAGCTGTCTGCAATTTCCATGTCAGAATTCATGCCAGGCATGTGTGTGAGTATGCACATTTAGGTTTATGTATTTGCAGGACAGTTCCAGAAGAGATCGAAGCCTATGTGGGAACAACATCACTAAATGGAACAGACGAGAATGCAGTGAGAGTCAATGTAACAAGAGTGATCCCGCATCCCCTCTTCAACCCCATGATTCTGGACTTTGATGTGGCTGTACTTGAACTGGCAAGACCTCTTGTCTTCAACAAGTACATACAGCCCGTGTGCCTCCCTCTTGCTGTGCAGAAGTTTCCTGTTGGCAAGAAATGCCTCATTTCTGGATGGGGTGACCTCCAGGAAGGGAATGGTAAGCAGTAATGCATTACCTGCTGATTTGCCTTGGAGCAGTGACACCCTGAGCAGCAAAGTCTGTGCCACTGTGACCCACAGTCCTGGGAATGTATAGGACAGGGGTCAGCAACAGGGACAGTCAGGAACTGACAGAAATACAAGAATTAGCAAGAATAAAGGCACACAGAGCACTACCTTAAACCACAGTTACCTAGGAGTCACCAGCAAACAAGAAAATTGAGAGAGCAGCTTGGTGGGAACCAGGAGAAACCTCCTGGACTGCCCATGGTAGAGCTACTGAGCTCTACCATGCTAAGAAACCATCAGGCACCTGCCTCAGAGCCCGCTGCAGCTCTGGCAGGATGGCATGTCAGCCACAGCAGCCACTCTCAGGCACAGAGATGCCGCTGTAGGGAGAAGGCCTGAGAGCGGCACATGTGCTACCAAAGAAGTCCAGCTGACAAGAAGCCCACAAGCTCTCAGAACCATGGGACACAAACTATGTGCACAATCCTTAGCACCCTGGGGTGAGCCACAAGCTTCAGGGCTGCTGAGAAAACAGCCTATGTAGGACTCAATTCCCATGTGGGATTAGAGCCTGTTTTCCCAAAGTATGTGTTGAGTCAGTCTAAAAGACACTGGTTCCTTCCCTCTGCTGCACTCACTGATTCCGTGGTTTCCATGCAGACACCAAGCCCGAGATCCTGCAGAAAGCATCTGTGGGCATCATAGAACAGAACACCTGCAACTTCCTCTACAACTTCTCCCTCACTGACCGAATGATCTGTGCTGGCTTCATGGAGGGGATGGTAGACTCATGCCAGGTAAAAGTGTGGTATTTCTCTACTCTGTAAATTGTTCTAAAAAGCTGGGCTAGCTCTGCCTTCAGCAGATCCTTGTGAAATATTTACTGAGCTGCTGTAACCCAGCTGTGTAATTCCCATGTACCTGAGCACAAAAAAACCCAGCCCATTGCTTTGGAGATTCAGAAAAGTAAACAAAGCTCCACCAAGTTGAGAATGACTTAAACCAACATCCCACCATTTTGTCTGACCAGGCAAATCCTGGATGAGCAGGTCTCCTCTGGTGGCAGTGAGTCAGTGGCAGCTGGTGGCAGCTGTGGAAAGGTGCTGACAGGAGCCAGGTTGAGCCACTGACCCTAGCTTCAACCTCTGCACACTCATGCCCTGCATACACCCTGCATGACAGCAGACAGACCCACAAGGCTGGAGAAAGAAGAGCTGGGGGTAGTTTAGTCCTGGTGTGTCTGAGGGGCAGACCTGACTGGACTGAGCAGCCATTGCCTTGCTTCTTCTGCAGGGAGATTCAGGTGGGCCCTTGGCCTGTGAGGTGACCCCGGGAGCGTTTTACCTTGCTGGCGTCGTAAGCTGGGGATTTGGTTGTGCCCAGGCTATGAGACCTGGCGTGTACTCCAGAATTACGAAATTCACAGACTGGATTCTGGACACCATCTCCCAGTTGCCCAATGGTGGCACAAGCATCCCTTCCAGTTCAGCCACCCCTAGAACTTCTGCCACAGCCATTTTTATCCAGCCCAGCACAACAGCTGCAAGTCCAGCCAGCAGAACCACCCTGGGGGCAAAGCTGAGCACAGCCATGAGCAAAACCTCCACAGCTCTGAGAACGACTGAGACTGCCAAGCCCACCCAAACCCCAGGTAACACTGATAACTGATGCACTGACATGTTGGTAGGGCAGCTCCAGCACAGAGGGTACTGAGCAGGCCATGGGTTATTGTGTTCCAGTGGTGCCTTGTACCAGCCTCACTTTCAAGTGTTCCAGCAAGGTGTGCATCGGGAAAGAAAACCCCGAATGTGACGGGGTCGTGGACTGCGGCAACGGCTTTGACGAGCGCAACTGCGGTGAGTTCTCCTCTGTAGCCCCTGGCTGCTGCCAGCTGTGCTCTACATGGCCCAGACCCTGCAGTGGCCCCCCCACATTCACACCGGCTGTCTCGGGCCCAGACACTGGGGGCCTGGGCCAGCCCGCTGTGGTCCAGATCGTACTTGCTCTGCCAGGGCCTAAAACAAGATAAAACTGGATGAGCCAGATCCAAATTTACTGCCAGAAAGTGTGGCCTCTTCTACTCTGCTACAGACATTAGAACCCATTTCCCAGCACACTGGCCTTCTGGCCAGTCAGTCTGGTAGCATAAGGTGGCAAGACAGCTCTGCACAACATGGCAGCCCAGAAAGTGTCTTATCATCCCTGGGACTGCTCTTTGGGCTGCACATTCCTCACCACGTGATAGCTCAGCCAGTCCATCCAAACATCCGCTCCTCTCGTACCACATCCCTGGAAGGTGTGATCTGTGATAACAAGTCCACAAAATACACCCTGTCTGTCAAGCCTTGCCTCAGCTGGGTGAACTGAATTCATCACATCCTACTGCCCTGTACGTGCTCCCCCAGAAGGTTGTATCAGAGCACAGGTTATGGAAGGCAGGTAGGCATTCCTTTCACTTATGGTTACTTAAAACCACAGTGCTTCTTCCTCTGTTCCAGACTGTGGCTTAACAACTGCTCTGGCCTTCAGCAAGATTGTGGGCGGCAGCAGCGCGGCTCGAGGAGAATGGCCCTGGCAAGTCAGTCTCTGGCTTCGGCGGAAGGAGCACAAGTGCGGGGCTGTCCTCATTGCTGATCGGTGGCTGCTCTCTGCAGCTCACTGCTTTGACATGTAAGTCTGAGATGAGCTAGTTAAGCCAGCTGGCCCTTGGCCTCAGTCCCATCAGCCCACCTGCCCTTCCCCTCCCTCGCGGTCCAGCAGCCTGGCTGGGATGCACACACCCCCTCTCAGAGATATGCCCCTGCAGGTAAGTGTGGAGAGGAATGAGTGCAGCAAAGCCTGAATATACCCACTGTTCTGAGACAGGGGTCCTGACTTCCCAAGGTGTGGCCAGCCCCACAAGTAGAGGGATGGCCCTCCTCATGAGGCTATGGTCCTAACAGCCAGGTTTCCTGTCTTTCTGCAGTTACAGTGACCCCAAAATGTGGGTGGCCTTTCTAGGAACACCCTTCCTGAGTGGCATCGATGGCAAAATGGAGAAAATATTCCGTATCTACAAACACCCTTTTTACAACGTCTACAGCCTAGACTATGATGTGGCACTACTGGAACTGAGCGCACCTGTCACGTTCAGCAGCACCATCAGACCTATATGTCTCCCAGACAATTCTCATATCTTCCATGAAGGGGCCAGATGCTTCATCACAGGCTGGGGCTCCACAAAGGAAGGAGGTACTGGCTGAGAGGGCCCTCCCACATCCATGATGGCCAAGCTCAATGCCACCTTCACTGCAACACTGCAAGCCCAAACATCTACAGTTCCCACACCACTACCCCAAGCACTCCCATCCCAGGCCACATGCAGAGGATACCAAGCTGGGCAAGGCCTGGTGTCATCATCATCTCCCCCCCAGCTACCACGCACTCTGCTCCTCCATTTGGTCACACCTATGCCCTCACGGAGCCTTCACAAGCTTTCTACATACCAGCCACCGTGCTCCCCATCCCCACAGCAGCTGCTCCAGCTGTGCACCTGCAGTACAAGGACCACCCCAATACCATTTGTGTCTGGTCAGCCAAGCTGCCTGACAAACTACACACTCAAGGGACCTTCCTGTGTTTGCTCTGCTGAACAGGCCTGATTCACTTTCCCAGAGCAGGTCTCTCCCTCTGGCAAGCAAGTAAGGCTGCAGAGACCCCACTTCTTCACATGCTGCTGTTTCTCATATGCTCTTCACCCAGCTAATAGCAATACTTGTCTCCTCAGGTCTCATGTCAAAGCACCTGCAAAAAGCAGCAGTGAACATGATCGGAGACCAGGCCTGCAAAAAGTTCTACCCTGTCCAGATCAGCAGCAGGATGCTGTGTGCTGGTTTCCCACAGGGCACCGTCGACAGCTGCTCAGTGAGTGCAAGAGCAGCAAATGCTGTGGCTGGGACAGAGCAAGCTCATGCCAAGTCCCTAGGCTATATTCTCTCAGGAGGGCCCTGCCCTGCCTCCCCTAGCTCAGCTGTCTGTCCATCCATCAACTGGCTGCTGCTTCTATCCATGTCCATCCTGCATACACCTCATGCTGCTTGCCCCACCAACCTGTGACAGGTCAGGGAAACACACAGAGAGGTAATGCTAAGCAAGAGACCACAAGGATACCATGGAGCCTGTTCCATGACCCTATTGTACCTCCAAACACACTCTTCTATGTTCCAGAAACCCAGTCTCAGATTGTTCATGCAGGTACATCACTGAGCAGTCCTCCAGCTTGGAATGGGGCTCCTGGGGAAGTGGGGAACAGGATGGCAAATGTCCATGCCCCAGAGAGAAAGAACATTTCACAGCTGGGGGAGCTGCACTGCCTGTGGCTTGATACTGGATCCTTTTCCTCTCTCTGCAGGGCGATGCAGGTGGGCCCCTGGCATGTAAAGAACCCTCAGGGAAGTGGTTTCTAGCAGGAATCACAAGCTGGGGCTATGGCTGTGCCAGGCCATACTTCCCTGGTGTCTACACCAAAGTCACAGCTGTCCAGGGCTGGATTGTGCAGAACCTCAAGCTCTGAAACCGCATTTCACTACTCAGGGAAGGCGATGAATAAGAGGAATAACTGCCAGAGGATGCACTAACCCCTCAGCTATTGTACATTTTTCTGATGTTGCAAAGGGGTGAAGATGGCTCTGCAGGTATTAAGCAAATGCCAGTGTTGTGTGACCCGCTGGTTGTGACACCAAGGCATTTGATAACTGCTTTGCATAGAAAGGTACAAATTCTAGACATTTTCTATAAATAAATGAGGCCTGTCCCATCTTAAGACCTGGCCAAACATACTGCGCATTAAAACATGACCTTTCTAGTTGGATGGGTGCCGGAAACATCTGCCAAGGATTCATGGAATTTGGCTGACCTCTGCCTGTGAGCTGTCGTCCCAAAGCCACGCCAACAGACTTGTGAACTTCGCCCCAGCGCGAAGTTATGCCCTTACAGAAGCTTCAGACCTCACTGTCTTGATGGAGCTGTTGTGCTGTGCAGTGGCTTTTGGGAAGGGTGTGGTGCTGTTTCCAATTAGTGCGTGGTACTAGAGAGCTCAGTGATGACCTCCTGGCTCACCATTTGATCCTGAGAATGCAGGACTAGAATACTTGGGAGTTCAGACTGCACAGGCCCTCACCTGTACTAGAGTATTAGGACAGGCTTCTCACACACTTCCCCTGCAGCTCCTTTTGAGTTAGGTAACAGGTGATTAAAGCGGCAAAGATTAAGGCATGGTCACAGAGACCACTGTCTAGCTAAGCTAGGTGGGAAAAATTTAAAGTCCTGAGAGAGTGGTGCCAAGCATACTTGTCAGGCCCCACCAGCCAGCGGAAGACACAGAGACAACTTTGTTCACAAGAACTGCTGCAGAGCTCAAGTGCTGAGTCTTGGGCAGAGCAGACTTAGACAAGTCCCCGTAGATTCAGCCACCAAAAGGGAACAGCTGCTCATACCCCAAATCCCTTCCTCATTTTTGGTGCTTTAAGGTCTGCATCTCGGCATAGCAAGAGGTTTCTTCCGTCCCAACCCAGCTGGCAGCGAGATCCACAACTTTCCCAGACAGAACACCAGGTAGGTGGGAGACCTGGCTTCCAGGCATGGCTCAGCTCCAGATGGGTTCAGATCCATGGCTGGAATACTTGTGGGATGCTCCCATGAACAAAATGGGACTGCTGCACAGCCAGTGCCACAAAATTCATACAGCCATAAAGAAAAGTAAAAAGCCCCCTAAGCAAACATGTCTGAAAGAACTTTATTTTCAAGTAGTCATTCTGACAGTCAGGAAACTCCAGTTTCAGTAAGTCCAAATACCCAACTATCTCCTCATAGTTTACCTTGTGTGAGAACACTTTAGGTTCTATCACATCCCTCTGAATGTCCTAGCAGGTATGGAGATGTCATCCTTCCAGTCTGTCTCTGTCTGGCAAACCATGAAATCTTTTATAAAATACAGAAGAGCTTCAAAAGAAGGGATTTGAAAAAAAAAATCACTACATGGGCACTGTTAATCTCCAACACTCTCCTCTTCCAGCTGCTGTATCCACTGCTGACCACACAGCATGAACCCACCTTTTCAGGAGCGGTGTGTAAGCAGAAAACAATAGAGAGTTGTGCCCCAAAGCAGATCCAAATCCCCTGTTGCAGACATGCTCCTCCATCAAAAAAATGACACTTAGAATGTAGGCTCCAAGATGGAATGTTTGAGCCAGAGCCAAACCAGAAACTACAGAGTATCACAGCCACACAACACACTTTATTCTATAAAGAAAGGAACCTAAGTACTTCCCAACCCTGTTCATCCCTAGCTGTGCTTGTACAACTATTTACGAGGCTGTCCTGCTTCCCAACACTGTGCTTGAGCTGAGTCAAAGCCTATGAGCCCAAAGATAGCCCCACATAGCGCTATACAGCTACAAGGAATTAAAGTGCCAAGGTGGCACGTGGAGAATCTTCTGGCAGCTTTTCCAGTAATGAAAGGGGACTGGGTAACTACCTAATGGATAGGTCCATGCTGGAATCCCAAGCAAGGGCATTGTGTTGCTGGCTTGGCTTGGCTCATTTTCCACAGAAGGCTCCTGGCCTGTTGCAGCCCTTTCAGCAGGGATTTATCAATTTATATAGTGCCTTGGGTCAGTCTGGACACTTGAGAAGGGCAAGAAGTAAACCAAGCAGCTCATGGAAAAAAAATCACTCTCTCCTGGAGCTGGTGCTAATAAAAGCCAATGGATGCAAAAGGTTCAGCGAGGTTTTATTGCTCTGCCATGGCAGGGGCTAGGAAGGCAGCAGGATTCACCCCTAACCACCTGGACTGGCCGCTCGTCCCTTCCCCACATGGTCCCTCTCGGCCCGGAGGCCGGCAGGCGTCACATGTTGGCTCTCTCCCGCTGCAGCCGAGAATTGTAGGCTCGGGAAACTGTGTTCCAGGAGTCCATGTACCGGTCCATGCACATGGCGATGCACTTCTGCGGGACACAGAGCCTCAGCGGCCGCCCCGAGCCGGGGGCCGCGGGTCCCCACTTCTCCCGCCCGTCCTCACCTGCTCGGAGTTGTCCAGGGCGCCGCCGGGCTTCCCGATGCACTTCCGAAAGCACTTGTCCGTCATCCGCTGCGGAGAGAGCCCGTGAGCGGGACCGCGGCCCGGCGGCTCCGGGGGCTCCGGCCGCAGCCGCCGCCCCCGCTGAGAGGGGAGCGGGGCGGCCGGGCCGTCCCCCGCGACCCGCACCGGGACCGAGCCGGCCCCCCCATCTTAAGACCT
>VXAZ01001533.1:406571-442873 GCA_013399875.1 Gymnorhina tibicen
CCCTCCCCGCGACCCCTGCTGGCGCACACCCCGCGATCCCTGCTGGAGATCATCCCGGGATCCCTGCCGGACACACCCCGCGATCCCTGCTGGGACACGCCCTGTGATCCCTGCTGATCACTGCTAGGAGCACAGACAGCTCTTTGTGTTCTCTCTCCACACTTAATAAAGGCCTCCTTGGATGAATCATCTCAAACAGCCCACATGACCTGTGTGTTGCTTAATAGACAGAAGGAAACCAATAAAATGCAAAACACATTTATTCGAGTGTGTTGTACAAAAAGTTTCCAGTCATAAAATGTATATTACAAATCATTGAAAAAGACAAGACATTTGGCATGCATATTCTAAAAAGAAAAAAACAAACCACTTTGAAATGATAAAGTCTAGGTCATGATGTAGTTTTTCTGAGTTTCAAGTGAACATTTTTATCATTTTGTCTTTGTGTTTCTGTTAACAACCTTTTTCATAATTCCCTATTTAAAAAACTTGAACCTTCCAAAAACTCGCCTGCAGCAGCTGACTGGAGGTGGTTACTGCAGTGCCCTCAAGCCAGACCTATCTAAATCAAAATTTTGTTAAAAAATTTAAAAATAAAAATCATAATTCAAGTCACAAGGCGTTGCTGCTATGAAAATAAGAGATCAACTGTATTTTGTGCCCAAATGGAAAGCATTTTGGCTTAAACTTGCTCAAAATAGATTATTGCTTGTAATTTTAGAGTAATGATTTGGGTAGCTGAATATACAGTAATATCTGCCTTACCAAGATGGACTTGTCACTTCAGTAATAGCTAACTAGAAAATCTGGAAGTTCAATAAACCACATCTTATTTTCTGGAATTCCAAGTCAATTCACTGCTTGTGCTATTCTGAATGGAGGCTTTGAATATCGAGCATCCTTTTCACTCTAGACCTTAGCATTTCAAGAAAGGCATTATGTTTACAAATAATAATTGCATGTAAATATGCTCTTGTATAAAAAAACCAACGAACACCTTTAAATAATTTTAAACTGGTTTAAAGCTAAGCATATTGAAGGGCAAATAAAAATTCTGTTTCCCAGGCCATTTTAAATGAGAAAACAATCTCTCCAATATAATTTGTCCCAACATTCAGCTAAAACAGTGCTTTGAAAAATGCAATCACTATCTCACCTTCCGCTCACTGGTTCACAAGGCTTTGCTCACACAGAGTTTGGACCCAACAGTGTCAATAAAATGCAGGATCAAATATGGATATGCCTTTGTTTAGAGATAAGACTTTCAAAAGAAGATACAGAAAGAAGAGATAGAACAGCTTAACAGTGAAGACATGAGATACAAGAAATCTAGACCATACGGCATGCATGTTTTCCTACAGCATCAAAACCTTTCTGATGTGCATAGAACTAACAGATTCTCCAATGTCCTGGGATGCAGAGAGGATTTTTATAGGTCTCTTCCAACCTGCAAGGTTGCAGTTAAAGGGCCTTTATACAGGATGAGCATTAAAAAGAACAAAAAAAGGTGTATAAAACCCAGTAAGATCCCTGAACTGAATGTGAAGTGTCCCGTTGCTTGAGGACAGACAGCACACGGAGTGATCTCCTTTCACAGTACAGTACTGCTTCCCACTGCAGTACAACTCCCACACTACTGCCAGCTTGCACACATGCTCAGCTGGCTTTTACATCACAGGAAGCAGATATTTATATTCTTCCTGAGACTTTTGGTTCCTGCTACAAACACAGACTATGCAGCCAACTCCGCATCTAACGGCAACACAGAGCTGAAGACAAGTGAGCAACGTCAGTGCAAATGATGGGTTCTGTCAGAGCCAAGCTGGAGGCCCGTGTAGGCAAAAAGAGACCTGCTGGGAAACAGAGCTGTGAAGCAACAAGGGAAAGTGGAAATACAGCTGTGTGGCAGCAAAGGAATCACAGAAAATATGGATGTGCAGGAACAAAGGAATCCCAGCCACTCCACTCCTTGGAGTATGTCATGGCAATGCAACAGCTAAAGGAACAAATGCAGAAGCAAGGGAGACAAAAGTGGCATGAAATGCCAGGGACTCTGAGGCTACACCTCACTCCAGAAGACACCACATTCCTGATAGGTCTGCAGATGGATGGAATTGTTCTGAGACAAGTATTTTCATGTGGCATGAGCTTAGGAGGAGGCAGGATGTGTTTATTGTATTTTATATGATATTCTGTTATGATCTACACATAGGAAAAACTATTTACTATTTCATCCAGAATAAGGTTTTATTTCTGGAATAAGAACATCCATATGGATAGTTATGCTCAAGTAACTACTCTGATAAAAGCTTCATTTCCCTCATCAGGGACACCTTAAAATCATTTTTCTCCAGACAAGTCAAATCTATTTCTCCTTCAAGCTTTATGCCAGGTATCAGCATTGGAGTAGAACTGGTGTCCACGCTCTAATTTCGTCAAGACTGGTTCATATACAGGATCAAAGAGAAAAAGGGGGGAAGGCCACACTGGATTTCATTTGGACAAAAAGTTTTAAATATCCTGAAAATGGAAAGAAATCCTTGAAAGATGGAAAAAAAACCACCAATGCTTTTTGGGCTGGTAAAGCCACAAAACTGCCTCCCAGTCTGGCCGGGACAGCGCTGTTAGACTGAAGCTCAGCATCAAAAGCAAGAGGCCGGGATGGTGGCTGGAGAAGGCGACACACAAAAAAGAAAGTACATGGAATACAGTAGTTCTTCTGTGTCTTGTAATTTACAGCCAGGAGTTATTTATCGTATTTTTAGTAGCCTATTAAAAAGCACTGTGGTAACAGAATCATCCACATTCAGACTGTTGGCTTTTCCCACAGTGTCAATCACAGGTTTATTTGACCTGTATATACCTAAACATGGTCCTGAAGAATCAAATAAACTGTTTCCAAAGTTAAAGGACACAGTTCCAATTCTAAGGACAAATTCTGCAGACTGTTACTCAAGGGCACAGTGCTCATCACAAGAGATCTGCAAGCACCAGTTCTTAAGGCTACAAGAAGACACATTCCCCATACAGTAGCTGTTAAGAAAACTATGGCTCAGGTAGCAAGAGGTTTTTCTTCATTCAAGCTGCCTTTCTGAGGCCATTCTTTACAGGAAACAAACAAACAAAAAACCACAGAAAAAAAGCAAATTAACTACATGGTCATTGCTTTAGTATTTAAGACCACAAAATAATCTTAAATTTACAGGACACTCTTAAAGGAATAAGCAGTCTGAAAACTGGCCCATGTAAAAAAAATAAATATAGATCTTTATGGAAAAAGCAAAAAGCCCTCAAACACTATGTCAGTATATTATAGAAGCTGTGGGTCAGAAAGGGAAATGGTGTCCAGTGGTTGGAAGGTGTGTTGCAAAAATAAATTTACATTGATTGCATTCATTTGCATAACAATGAATTTAGAAAAGGTAATTGTAACAGTATGTCTGAGAAACATAATTTCACTAGATACATCTTACAGAAAGAGAGACATGATTTACTACATATTTAACCTTCTACTCAAGCAGAGTGGGAAAATTACATTAGAAAGATGGCCAAGTACATCAATGCAGTTATCCCATTAGCCCAAACAGCCAGATCTTCATCCTGTTTTTCTGTACTGGGTCTTCTGATAATGGATTAAAACATAATTCTAAATGTCTATTTGCTTAACTTCAGCAACTCAGTCATCCCATTCAAACAGAGAAAAGTAGCATCTTTGATTTATTTTTAAATGGTAAAATAAATCCTGAAGCTTAAAGCCCCTTTTGTTCCCACACTGCTTGCATCACAAAGCCATCAGTCAGAGCCACTAAACTGACTTTCTAGGTTATATCTGTCAGTCACGATACTGTTCAGAGAACATAATGTCCGAAAGCCACCGAAAACATCCAAACCTTGCCACTTGTCTGATGACAATTTAACTTAACTATTTGAATGACAAGATCAGAGTTCAAGAGTGCAGGTAAAAACAGGATTCTATGCTGGAATCAAAGGGTATCCAAATTTTGTACCCAAACTAATAATTGAAGAAACATTTGCATTCTTTGGAGCAGTCAAGTATTTTTCCTCGTGCTTAAAGATGAACACTAACCCTTATGGGACTCAGAGTTATCTCCAGAGAAATGCAGCAGCAGAAACCTTACGCTAAATGGACACTGTTAGATAAAAAAATGCATCCTATTAAAATAAAAATCACCTGCTGCCCATACAACACATTTTTTATAAAAACCATTCTTCTCCCTTCGCTCCTTGTTAGACTTTGCCTCGAGCACTTGAACGCTGCGTCGCTTACGTCCTTAACAGAGGCGGTTCCTCTGAACTGTTTAAAAGCCATTAAACTATTTCTGTTCTATTTTGCAAATACTGCTCCTTAGGATATCTGACAATGACCCTTCGAACGTAAGAGAAGTATGAACAAGCTGTATCTAGCTCTGATTAACGAAGTCAGCATTTACATGGGATAACGTTTAAAATCCCTAATATTTATCATTGCCAAAAGTATAAATATGTTTTGCTTCTAAAATCTTAATCAAGTATCTTTAAAGCTGAATATGTCAAAAGGATTAAATCATAAATACTGAATATCACAATTTGTGTCCATGATTTAACTTGTGACAATGGCAAAATCCCCTAAAAGTCAAACACTTCAAAGTCTGGGTTTGACACTTCCAACTTAGGATGGTGTGTACATTCAGGAAGCAGAACCCACCATTCTCCATCTTCTGAAATGATGACATGGAGCTCAGGTGTGACAGACCCAGATGTTTTACCATTAGGCTGTCAAACCTTGGAGAAAGAACGATGGCAAGGTCCTGAGTCAAAAATGCCCATAATGAAGCTTCCCTGTGTCACTGCAATTGTGGAGCAGCACTTTGAATGAATCTGGGGTCTAATTTTCCTAAGGTGGGAACTGCTGAGGATACCAGGCAAAATACTAGCATTTCTACAACTGTGGAGGAAACACTCTGTGAATCTCTCCCAGGGCCCTGCAGATGAACACACTTCATTAAACTTATTTTCTGGGAGTATTATACTGGCTATATATGTAATTATCGATTTACCATACACTCAAGGAGTCTCATCTCATTTTAGCTAAAAATCTCTTTTCTGCTTTAGGTTTCTATGTAAGACTTTAAACTCTGTATGGGGAAAAATACTGTATTCCAATATAGTGTTTCAACAAAGAGGGAAAAATAAAGAAATCTATTAAAAATTCTGGCAGTTTTGTTCAGTAAAGTTTTTTTTTTGAATTTTTTTTATATAAATGTACCAAGGAGTAAACTTCAAAGAAATCAGGTGATGCATATAAAAATAGTTTTCAGTGGCTCTGGAAGGAAAAAATAGCAAAAATAAAAGGAAATAAATGAAGGGGAAAAGCGCAAATAATAGTTTCTTTCTTCTTTTTTCACATCACTGAGCATCCTCTAGAGGTTGTTCTGGGATCCCCCTAAAATAAGATAGGCAGAGTTGAATTCAATTCTTACCAGCTATTCAGATTGCAAGCCTAGACTGGTTATCATCTCATTGTCAAAAGCACTTTTTTAGTAGTCTAGTTATATTAAGGGAACATCACTACTCTAGAGGAAGCAGAGCACATGCCCTGGTCTGCTGCCAGGACTGACACACGGCTCCTCTGGTCGTGCTTTCCTGCGATGGCTTGACTGGTCAGTCTCCTTATTTCCAACAGTGACACGGATGACAAATTAAATTGTGTTGTCATTACCTCGAGACCAGCAAGTTCCTTTATTTCAAATGCCGATTCCATTTGAGAGAGATCTATGCTGTACAGCTGCTTTTTTGGGTCAGAAAAATCAGTTACTTTATACTACAAATATGCTGGTCAATCTCTTTGGGACCAAAAAAGCTTTGAGAACTCACCTGCAAAGCTGCACAGAATGGGTTCTTTGTGAAAAGAGCTACTAATGGCCATTGATCAGAGGAACAAATCACTTGAGTTTCAAACTTAAAATATTTTCTAGTATCACCTATATATCTTTCTCCTTTTTTTTACTCTGTCAGCTGCTGGTCGCTTATTTCACACTATTAAACTAAGGGTTATCAAAACATACAGGTGGTATTACTAAGAAAAAACAAGTTTATTTCAGGTGTAGAAGATATATTGTATCAGAAAGTAAACCAATCAGCTGACGCTTGCAGCAAGAGAAGTACCACCCATTCCTGGTTTCCAGTGGTTACCTGGTTATATTCTCCTTCCAGCAAGAATGTCCCAGCTCTGTTGTACAGAGCAGCAGATATTGAACAGGAGGAACACTGCCTGCTAATGCTGCAAATGTGTGATCTGAAGCACAGATACACTGAGCTGGCATCAGCCACTGCCTGAGCTGTACCAGGATGGATCCCAGCAGTAATTCCTGGCAGCACTGCTCACACTGTCCTCTCTCTGTGCACTGCAATGTTGCAAGCAACCATCGGAAGAAAGGACCGGGAAGCTCAGAGCTGACAAAAGTTGAAGGGGACCCCCCTGTAAATCTTATGCCTGATTGATCCAACTAACGAGGCACAAGTTAAACATCTTGTCTGCATCTGATTACCTGTTGGTTGAAAAGGTCTTCTTCTCCATATTCTGCTTCGTCTTCTTCCTCTTCATTCTCTCGCACAACTACTGATTTAGTAACGCTTCTCACTGCAACTTCCTACACAAAATGACAGACAAGGAGATGGCCAGGAGTCTTTATCTATCTGTTACGTTTTTGCTATACCATCAATATAATATCCTTATTAAATTTTGGAGAGTTTAAAGCAACTTGACATAGATTTAACACTAGCTATGCAAGCAAATACTGGTAATATCCTGCAAACCACAATACCATTCCTGCTTCCGTGCACTAAAAGGCATGGTAATGTAATTCAGCCACTTGAACTTTCTTTCATTACCCTGGGATTTAAGAGCAAGCAGACATGTTTAGGTGATCAGTAGTCAGTTTCACACTGGGATGGTTTTAAAAAAATTAACTGTGGGCAGATGTAGGACAATGCAGAACGCTCAGGAACGTCTGCCCAATGAGAATTTATGATATGCTTCTAACATGGAAAGGAGACCTAGCTTCCTACATTTACATTGCACCTCAGAACATCATAGGGACTATATAACAGAACTTCGAATTGCCAGAAATGCTTCTTTTCTTTGTCTCTTCTGAAAGTACATACTGAAATTCCAAACAAATTCTCTACTAGCAGCATATTCTTCTAAAATAGGAAAAAAGCGTATATGGGCATAATCATGATGATTACAGTTTTCAAAAGTATCCCAAAAATGTCAGAGACATGTATAGACTCAATTACTTCAGTGTTATAAACTGTCATATTAGAAGACAATAGGGGAGATCTTACAGTCAGGATTTTGTCATTGTGTCATGTCACCCCACCCTCAAATTAAGAGTTTGGGAGATAACCAGCCCATGGACACAACCTACCTCTCCCTCAGAGTTTACGAGGTAAGTGCGGATGTTTCCACCAGTGCCCCAGCTGCCTTGATTCTTCCACACGAGAACAGAAGGGGGGCTGTGAGATACGCCTGCATCTGCTCCCCAGATCTAGTGAGAATGACAATCTGCAATTAGCTGTTTATCCAATTTTTTCTTTTAAATATACATATCCCCCTAATTCTCCTACTTCTCTCTACATACTAGGTTTTTTTTTCTGAATTCCTGTGGCAGTTTTACCTTACTTTTAACTACACTATTACTTGTAGTAAGGTATTTAAGAAAATCTAGTATTGCAGTCATCAATTCTTTCCTGAACAAATTTCTTCTACCACTGTCTCAATAACCATTCTGTATGGAGCCAAGGCAAAAAGCAGCATGTAGTGTATCAACTTAATCTTTTATATGTATCTGAACAATTGATACTTAAGTAGAACGCAAGTGATTAAAAGATACATTTGTTTCTTCTTAAAAGAACATGTTGCAGACTGAAAATAAAATGTAAAATTATTGAAAAGCAGCTGTTCTACTACAGTTAATGCTGAGAATGTCCAGTCTTAGCTACAGTCTACTAATCTGGATGAATGCTCTGAACTGTTCCCATTTCTTTAAGAGGCTGAGCAGGATTAGGGTTCCAAACCTGGGCAAAGGTGTTTGGAAACAAATACTTCTTGATTAATCCCCCAAAATACCTTTTTCTTCAACTTTCTCTGTGCCCAAAAAAATCTTCTTAAGTACTAATATAGAAATTCATTTTTTGTTCTGCATTTTAATAACTGAAATCCTGCTCCTTTAAAGTGAGATCCATGAACCCAAAAGTTATACACCAAATCAGGCTGTACCAAACTTCAAGATTTCCAATTGCCACAGCATCAACAGAAGAATACGTTGTTGACATACTGTAAATACAACTTACTGTAACAGTCTGTCCAGCTCTGAGGACATACTTAGGAGTAAATTTGTAAGCAATTTCTTCTCCATCTCCAATTTGTCTTTTCAGTCTCCAGTTACCCAAAGACTGATCCTAATGGAAAGAGTCAGAAAGTTATTCAGAGTGAACAAAACAGAACAAACAGGCATCAGAGTCTAGGTCTTTGTTATTAAAATAATGGGAATATAAATTTATTTGTATGGTTGTTAAACATTTGCATTCTACCTTGAAAGTATTTGCCTATAGCCAGTTAAGAGTCTAAAGTGTAAATCCCACAAGGTCATTCAGCAAAATTTTAGAAGATATCCATTCCACGCAACAAAGTTGTGCTAGACAGCAGGCTGTTTCTGTGAGCAATGTCCCAGCACACATATACACACTTGGGACACAAATTGTGTTCTCTTCCTGCAGCAAACATTACACTCATGTTAGCCCACCATTATGTTCAACTTTTCAAAGCCCCTGTTAATTCCTGGAGGATGCTGCACCTTGAGCTGCTGCTCCTGCTCTCCACATGGCTGCACCTACTCACGCTGCTATGGAACATCTCAATTTAGCTCCTCCTTGTTTTCTATGAGACCTGCTGATGCTCACCTTCTCCGAGTTGTTCTTAAGCTGAACATATTTGCCCTCCAGGTCTATCTCTTCTATGCTGATACTTCCTGTAGCTGAAGCTTGCTGGGACATTTGAAAACTACTGCTACTGCTGCTGCCACTGATACTTCCAGTGCCGATCCCACTTGTTCCACTGCCGGAAAGCTCCTCTGCTTCAATACGTTTTCTCTTGCCTCGAGAAGAGCGAACAAGTGAAGTGCTGCTGCTGCTGCTGCTGGAGGTAGCCCGAGAGACCGTGACACGGGAGGAGGGACTTGGAGAGAGCTTCAACCTTAACATAACCAAGAATGCATTTTAATTAACTCATCCAGAGAACCGCAGACAAAGCTACAATATCCTCAAGTAACCAGACTAATGTGCTCCGAGGCTGACAGCAGCCTCACTCTGTATGTCAAGAGGACTGCATACATGAGGAGGGGGGGGCTACCCGTCCCTGAGGAATGTTCTGGCAGTATGACCATGTGACACAGAAAGCAGTGCTACTGAGAGCAACACAGATCACTTAACCCCTCCCTCCAGTACAGCTACTACTAAACACACTATTCTCAGGCCCCATGATTTAAAACCACAGAAATACAAGCACTTAAGTAAAAAGATGATATGAAGACCAAGAGCAGAATGATATATTCCACTGTACTCCAAGACCATTATAAAAACCCAAAAAAAAGACAGTGTTCAGTTAAGAACAAGTGTTCCATGCAACACATTGTGGTGTGAAGCCAATATAACTTCAGTGAAAGGAAATCTGGGCATTCCTGCTCAAGTGGTAAAAAAATAAGTGCAAGAAATGAAAATAACACTTGTAAGTTCTTAGAAAAGAAAGTGGAATCTGTACGTACCTTTCCTCTTCTCCTTCCAGGAGTTTTCGGTAAGCACTGATCTCCATGTCCAGTGCTAATTTAACATCAAGCAGTTCTTGGTACTCTGTAAGCTGAAGCTGCATCTGGTCCCTCATGTCTGTCATTTCCCTCTCCTTTGCATCCAGCATCTTCCTAAACTTCTCCCGCTCACCAGCCATCATTTCCTCCAGCTCCCGAATGCGATCTTCCGCTGCACTGGCCTAGGTACACAGCACCAGAAAAAGCCCACTTGGCACCCATGCATGTCCACTCAAAAAGCTAAAAACCTTCTCCCTCCCAAATGAACGTAACAAAGATTTCTCTATGTAAAATTCAGAAAATATGAAGGGTCAGAAATGCTAATATATTCACATAAAACAGCTGTGTGTTTGAGATGAAAGCAAACTTAGTCCCTTTACCTGTTTCTGAAGACCAGAAAGCTGGTAGCTGAGAGCTTCTATCCTCATGCGAGCCTCCTTCAGCTCCTCTCGAGCTGCACCAGCAGCTTTGTCGTTTTGGTCAGAGGACAATTTGGCATTCTCCAGCTGGAAAGAGAGTTTTATACAGCTCACTTGTACTGAGTTAGAAATCCTGCAATACCCTTTTGGTAAAAAAATAGTAACTGTTTAATTTTAAAAATTTTAAATGGTCTGGTAAGTTTAGGATAAGAACTGCGTAACATTAAGGAATGCCCTAAGGACCAGGAAAATCTATTTCAGATCTGTTCCTATAGGATTTGCTTATGCTGTTAAAAAAATACTCTATTAGCCCTTCCATTATACAAGCAACCTTAGTTTCCAAAAAACTGACCACATGCTCTGCTCGTTTGTCCTAAGGCAAATCACACTGGGTGACAGCAAAGGCTGCCTACCTAATTCATGTCCTGGTCCAACAGTTCCCTGGATGCCCAGAGACTAACTCAATAAAATATTCCATGGGTATTATGTCTCTGCTGGCCATTTGCAACTCAGAAACTTCCTAAGTAAGGGACAATATTTTGCTGCTTACTACCTCTCAGTGGATTTCTCAGGCAGGAATTTGTCTCTGCTTTTTGAATTTTTGGGGCAGAGTTTAGCTCTATATTAAAGAACTATCCTTTCTGTTTCTTCTCAATCTGCCACTGGACATTCACTGTCCCTGCTCCTACTGAAAAAATAATAAACAATCACTCCTCATTCATCTTCCCCCATGCCATTTATCCTTTTCAGACATCCACTGTATCTTCCACTTCCTTCAATGCATCTCTTTTCCAGGTGAAGTTTTATTTAAAATTTTCTCATGCATGACTTGTTTCCCACTCTAAATTGTCTTTGTCAGTCTGCTCTGTATTACTCTGCAGTACCTTTGCAAGAAGGAATAAAACTACCTGTGGCACTCCAGATGACATCCTGTCCCAGAGGCAAAACAACAGGTTTGGTTTTATTCTCTTTCCCTAATAGTTGCCAATACATGATTTGTTTTTAATTTTTGTTAAATTCACCTAGTGAACAAGGTTTATTTCTAGTGGTTAATTTTAACCAAAACAGAGAGAGCAAAACCAGAACTGTTACATGGTAAGTTTCATGAAAGCAGAGAGCTAGAAAAAGCATCCTTTGCATGCCTTGCAGCTGGACTTCAACAATTTTGCCACACCATGGAATCCACTCAAAAACTAAACCAATCCAATTCTAAGAACAGTTACAGGCAGAAGATGTTCTTTAGCCACACAGCACAAAGCTTTACAAAATCAATCTTCATTAGCTCTGCTGTTCACTAGGTTCTGAGCAGCACACACAGAGCCTTCTTTAGGCTACAGATTTTAAAGGAACTTCAACTACACACTCCATTACTTATTGTAAAGTTTAAAATTAAAAAATATTTGAAGTCTGACAATCATTCACTACCTTATAGTCATGCTGGCATAGTGCCAAATACTCAGAATCTCTATTGCTTATTATCACAGATCATGATGATCTTTCTTAGAAGCCCTTTTTAAGTATTCAAAAGCCATGATAAGGTTTCCCTGGAGAGTTCTCCTGTCCAGGCTGAACACCCCATCTCTCTCACCTTTCTCCATAACAGAGGTGCTCCAGTCCTCGGAGACCTCTATTATTTTGTGGCCTCCTCTGGACTTTCTCCAGCAGCTCCACATCTGTCCTGTGCAAGAAGTGAGCTTTTACCCGAGACTGTCTCATCCTGGAGCTGCTCAGTTGCTAAACCTAATGATTTGCTTTGACATCCTCTCCCTTCCCAGCTTTGGCTCTCCAACAGGGAGATTTCTCTGTTCAGAAATCACAGAATGCAGTTCACAGCTAAATCCCTCTCCCTTCATATTCCAACTTCCTCCGTAACAACCATCTTTTATGCAGGGAAAAAGCAGCTTAATTTGTTCATTCCCCTATTCAAAGTTTATCACTTTTTCATTCTCTAAGTCTGTATATTGCAGCCTTTTTTAATTTTTTTTTTTTCTACTAAGCATCCTCTATCCTGGATCCCCTTCAGACTGTGACAAGTCAATCCAAATAGCTCCTTCTATAAAGTATTAAACGTTCCAGAGTTCCATGAATAATTCCAACACTGCCACCTGTACTTAATTTTGGGGTTTTAGTATCTATTATGTATAGTGTTGCTGCCGTAAGTAATAGTTAAATATTTGTAGATCAGTGTTTCTCAAACCAAATCCTCAACCCAAAGAATTCAAAGGGAGTGTCAGTGAAGGGTGGGGGAGAACGATGTTAGCAGTACCATCGTTCTTCCAGCACAAGAGAACAAGAAGTGGCTGTAACTATTAACAAGTATTTTCAACAGCCAGAATTGCCACAATGGGGCTCTGAGCAACCTGATCTAGTTTAAGATGTTCCTGTTCAAGGCAGAGGGCTGGACTAGATGGCCTTTAAACCACTCTACGATTCTATGATTTCCAAATTATATACCATAGTTTTCATCCCCAAAGCTGGTCAAGAAAGGTCTGGTATCTTGCCTGAAGTTTCCCTGTCACCAAAGAAATCACAGCTGCATCTAGTAATTTTCCAGTCCAGAACTAATTTAGATCACTGAGATGTGGCCAGGCTTAGACATATTTAAAAGTGTATTGGCGTGATTAAGAACACTGCAAAGACCACAGCAAGAGCAAAGTGACAATGCACCCCTAGACAAGAAGGCCCTTCCAGTGTTTATATTAGTTTGCAAGCTCAGTGCATCTAAGCAAAAGCCCATACTGAAACACACCCATTCCCAAGCTCTCCAATCCCCTCCTCCAGCTTCTTATGCACAACACATTGCACATGTCGCAAGTCTTCCCTACCCCCCCTACTTGTGAGGAAAAGCTGGATCCACTGACATAAGGGAAGAACCCTTATAGCAGAAGACATTGTCTAAACAGCTACTGCATGACATCCACTGTTCCCACTGTGTTCTGCAGAGACCAAAAACAGCTCCACATGTTTCCTCACTAAGTGACCTCTCTTGGCTAAAGCTTGCTTGCTATTACCTACTGCTTGCTATTACCTCTGGCTATACCCTCCCTGGAAGGACACAAGTCCCAGGGAAGGCATTTGAACACTGGGACAAAACTTTCTCAGATTATAGTTAGTGGTCTCCTTAAGAGCAGTAGAGCTGGTAGAAGTGGTTTTTATCTCACAAATTGGGCTTCCAGTCTGACAGTGCTGTGGACAGCAGTTGTTACCTTAGCCTGATAGGTCTGCTCCAGCTCCATCTTATACAGTTTGACTTGTTCATCATGCTGATTTCGCAGATCCTCCAGAGCCTGAGTCATTTTGGATTCATACTCCTGTTGGCGGCTTGTGTCCACCTCGATCAAACGATGCTCATGTCGTTTTCTTGTTTCCCTTATTTCCTGCACACACACAAAAGAAGAGGGACAAATTCCCACACTAAGGTAAACAGTACAAGCAGTTACATCCAGACAACAATTAACTACCGCAGTACTATTTAGTATAATGCAGCTACAGTACTACAGGCATTTAAGCCCGGGAACTGCTGCATGCCATAACAGATTCAAGTTACTGTTCTCATTTGTCAGGATGTAATTCTTAAAAGTGATCCAACTTAAAACCAGCTTCAAAAATAGCCATATACTGTCTAAGTAAGGAGCTGGTTTATGCTACAAAAGTCAAAATGGGGGGAAGAGAGGTGAAAAAACCATCAATTTTTACATAGCAAAGAGATTCCATATGCTGCACTACAAACTCTGTCCTTCTTAATATACATCCTGACATTACAATAGCAGTCTACAAGGAGTCAGATGAAAATGAACACCTTTTGTGAACATTATATATATTAAAAAGAATCATTATAGAGAAAAACTGCATCTTCAAATTTCACTCTTAAGCACATGCTGATCTCATCTATTTTCTATATACTTGATGACCCCTTCTCATTAGATTTTGATTAGAGTATTAATAAAGCAGCAACCCAAGCAATCCTGAAAATATAATTTTTTATGATCAGAGTTTGTAATAAGAAATTTTCATTTTTAGAAATGTATGAGTTTTCTGTGCCTAAGAACACTGGTTCCAAACTAGTAAGGTAAGGCTTACTCATGCACTTATTCATACAGAGACCTGGCCAGGTCTGAATGTGTGGTATGAGAGTAACAGTTTCTTCCTTCAGGGTAGGACAAACAACCAAGGAGTGGTTCTGAGTACTGGGAGGAGGCCTGAAGTTAGCAGCAGGGCCATGAGGAACAACAGCAAGTCAACCAAGGCTCAATTCTGCCACACCGGAGTCATAACAGGGTAACACAAATTCAAAGCAACTTTACTAGCTGTTTTGCAGAAATGCTCTACATCTAGAAACAGATCCCCAGAAACACGTCCTTTTACTGGCAGCAGTGTGCTCTGAAGTGATACGGAAGAAGCTTTCCCTTCTGTGGTTAATTTTTACACCATGAAAACTAGCAAGCAGCAGTCTCTCAGTAACTGGAGGCAATGACAGCTCAGAAGCTGAAGGAATGTCGTGGGGGACTACAAAGGATCAGGTGAAAGGCTGAGCTGATCCAGCAGTTCAACACCACTAGAATAAGCAGGCCTCACTTGCCACACTCCCAGTCATGATGTCTCAATTCTAATGGAGATTTGGACCCTTCAGTGAACCAAATCAATTCGCTAATGTAAAGGAAATCAATTTCTTTATTGCTTCGTGTGTTGAATTGGTGCATACAAGGATCAAAGAGCTTCAGGGATGGCTAAAGAACACACCCTTGAGCACAGCAAGCTTTAGGATTAGTTTCTGCTGTCTCATTTAGCTTCACCTTCAGCCAATAATGATACATTCTCCCCAAGAAGAAAAGTTATTTTAAGATCCTACAACCAATCAAGGGTCTGTCACTGTACCAATCCAAACACTCCGGGGGCACAGAAGTGAGACAATGGTCAGTACATCTCAGGGTGATCTCCCTGATTGGTTTCTTTGCCCTGCTCCAGCCCCTGTCCCCTGTCCTTAGCCACACAGCCCCGTCCCATCCCTTAAACCAGTCTGAGCACTCATTTGGATTCTGTGGTAAAACATAACTCAGCCACTAAGCTGTCAAAAATTAAACTCAACCAAAAAAACTTAAGCATCTTCCTAGTTAAGTATCTAATCCTAGTTAATGGTTTGGTGCGTGGTGAGCCAAGCATCACTCGAGCAGGCGAGATGAACGGCAGGAGCATGTGGCCACTGCTCAGCAGCCACTCCCTGAACGAGCGTGCAGAACCACCAAAGATGGAATAAACAGATGTAACACCTTGCATCTGGTACAGAGAGAAGGTCATGCTTCCCTTTCCCAATTCCCACTACTACAAAAATTTTGATCTTCATTAGAACCATTCACTTAACAGGCAGAAAACTGCCTCTGCAATAAACAAGGCAGCTGCATACTGCTCTTGTCAATAAAACAGGTTATAATCAGGTCCAGCAACCACAGGTGGTGTAAGTAAAGAGCAGGGCCATGCAACCAGGTCCAGAGAGAGAGAACAAGAACAACCCTTTCCCACAGTATTCAGCTGGCTCCATGAGTTCACCTGCCTGTGGAACAATACTCTTGTCACCCAGCTCTCATACTGACTCCACCACTGATTTACCTTGTAAAAAGGTGTAAAACCTTTAACTATTTTATTACTCAACTCATTTGTAGGAAGGATAGTACTGATTTTCTCTACCTGGACTAGTTAGTAGTTGCTTATAGTCAGTTTGATTAAAAGCTACATTAACTTTGGACAGTGGCAAGATTACTAGGTTGATAATACCTCCTCAAATACATTCTTCCTGAAATCCAGATCCTCTTGCAAGCTCTGGCACCGATTTTCCAGGTCCACACGCATGAGTGTCTCCTTCTCCAACTGCTTCTTTGCCACAGCATGACCATCTTCAGCCTGGTAAAGAATTTTAAAGATAATTTTGTCTGGATTCCTATCTTCCATCCATAAACCTTTTATGGTTTTCACCTGATGTCTTTGGACCAGTTATTCACAATAACAAATCTAATGTCAAGCCACTGATTTAAAGAAAACCAACCCACACCACCACCACCAGAAAGAAACACAACAAATAAACAAAAGCCCCACAAAAAAAAAAAAACCCAAGTGTGTGCGTGTGTGTTAATTGATATTTAAACCAAGCTTATATGTTTGCATACCAGCTATTTAAAATGTAGGATTAGCTCAATACATTCTGATACAGGAGCCGAGGATTATTAATTCCTCAAGCACAATATGCTGCACTTTCATTTTCTTGCTAGCATGGTCCCACTGGGTACTCCAGCACAAGTGTAAAATTATGCATGACTTTACAAAGGACAACATTTGATAACCCAACATCCTATGAATATAGAAACATCAGAAAATTTTAAATAAAAGCTTCTGATGAGCAAAATGTCTAAAATACTGTGTTGCTTTGGTTGTTTTACATAGATTTCTTACAATTTAGTTTTGCATCCAAGAGGGGCAGGCAAAGGTTCAGCAGTAAGCAAGATGGATCATTGGTGTTCAGACTATAAACTAACTGCAAAGACAAAGGGGAATTTATGCTACACAACCTGTCTTTTGCTGAAGCAAGAGAGCATTCCCTATCATACCTTAGCAAGCTGGGCACGCAGATCAGCCACCTCTGCTTCCAGACTGCGTTTCTCGTTCAGAACAGTATTCAGTTCTGCTTCACTTCTATGGAAGAGAACTTCCAGATCCTTGATGCGACCCTGAGCCACAGACAAATCTGCATCTTTCTTCTTGTAGCTGGAAAAACAAAAGTACAATATACTTATACAGGGGTGCACACCCATCCCGAGCATGTCCTGGTTACAGCCACAGGTGTTTTGTTATCAGACACCTTTTATCAAGCCCAGCTCACCACCACATGGCTCCTGCAGTAACCTGCAAATGCTGCTGATCATTGACCTGGAACACCCCCAAAACATGCAGCTGGCACCATGCTCTGTAAATGCATGGCATGGTAAAAAACATGTCATGGATAGACAAGGGAAAAACAAGAAGGCAACTCTGGCAGCCAAGAGATGGTAATACACACAAGGTGTAAACAGTATTTTTTCATCTGGCAGCTACACAGCTGATATCTTTTACTTTGGAGTACAGCCCATGAAGCAAAGTACATGCAACGGCCAAAGAGGCCTGAACATCCCCAGGGTTTTGTATCTGATGTGGTCAAGCCTATTCCTCATTATGTATTCCCACATAAAGCAGTAAAATAAAATAATCTGCTATGGAAACGTGGCCACCGTTCAGGAATAAACCAGTATTTCTTCAGCAGTATTCATTATGGGCAAAGCACGTCCGAGTGCTTTAAATATCATTATTTGAGCTGTTATATCCAATTTGCAGATATCATCAAGGCAATCTTCCTCCTGCCCATCAAGTATTTATCAGTCTTTTCATCTAACATAGTGACTTTCTGCAGCTTTTCTCAGCATGTATCATTATGTTACTAAAAAACTGTTTTGTTACATGCTGTAATCCTTCCTTGTTGCTGCTTAAACTCACTGTTCTAGTCTCACACCACATGAGACGCAAGAACAGTTTTTTTATTTTTGCTCTTAAGCCATCTCAGACTTAATTTTTCTCCTTTCCTTTCCTCAAACTTCTAATCTGTAGATCTGTAGTTTGCACCTGTGGTCCATGAACTGCTTTTAAGGGCCCACAGAAATAACTCTGAAGAGAATTCCTACTACAGATAGGCTCTGCATTCAGTCTGCAACTCCAAACACAGAAAAAAACCATTGTTTGCAAAGAGAAGGAAAAAAAAGCTGAAAACCACTGCTCTAGATTATACAAACTTTGCCAACCAGCCCAGATCCTGAGGCTTGGTTCCCAAACTCCTCATCACTTATACTCTCTTCTTGAATTTCTAATTTGCCTGAATTGCCTAGAATTATTTTACAAAAACCCTCCATTACTGAGTATTGGTGTGCCCTACACATAGTATTTCTTTACATGGTTCAGCATGATGTGCATCTTTTTCTAAGTCGACACCTTTATTTTATGATGCATTCAGCTTGTGTTTTCTCTCTGCATTTCATGGTGCAGATCTTGGAATTTGTTTTCATTTAATTGTAACCAATTTTTCTTATCATCGGTCCAATCTGTCACTGTGAATTCTATTCTGCAACATATGTGCAGTGTCTTCAAACTCAGCAGCTTGCTGGAGACATATAGACAAAACATGGCTTCAACTTAAAAGACATTTATGTAGCACCAATCAGAAGGACACAAGCGCTGTATTACACGTGTTGTGTTGTAAAACAAGCCACCGTGCCTGTGTCACAACCAATCAGAGCCGGGAGCCTTCCGCCTGTGCAGGACCCAAAGGGCAAATGCCACTTCACCCTGAGCATGAAGGGCAGGATGTGCTCACACACCTCCTGCTTCCTCCCCCCTGCAGAAGCCAGGCAGCAAGCGAGTGCTTCCAGGGATGGGAATGAATACAAGTGTTTGATGTACAGCTTGACAAAGAACCATAGAGAATTCTTGACAGTGATAAGTAACTTCGGCCCCCTCAAGGAGACTAACAGCATTGCAAGCCACTTGCATTCACATTTTTATTTTCACTTATAATTTCAGCCTGGTTTATTGCCTTCATGCAAAAATGTGACAGATGTTTTACAAAGGTACAACTGCTTTTGGGGGTCTCTGAGATGTTAAGAAGTTCCCAAGAGCAGTCAATGCTTCAAGGAACACCACATTAGGGTAACACTCGAGAGTTCCTTTTTTCCAGAAAGAGCCAAGTTTGCTCAAGGGAAATGTTTCAGTGACCACAGAATCATGGGATTGTTTGGGTTGGAAGGGATCTTAAAAGCCCATCTCATTCCATCCCCATCAGGCTCCAAGCCCTGTCCAACCTGGCCTTGAACACTTCCAGGGATGGGGCAGCCACAACTGCTCTGGGCAACCTGTGCCAGGCCTTTACCACCCTCACAGGGAAGAATTTGTTCCTAATATCAAATCTAAACCTACTCTCTTTCAGTCTGAAGCCACACCCTGTTGTCCTGTCCCTACCTGTGGGGTAGATAGCAGGCAGAGGAAGCCACAGCACGACATTCACCCCTCTCAGAGATGGGAGTGTGCAGCTCCAGCAGAAGACTGCTCAAACAAGCAGAATGATGGCACCTGACAGATACTGACCTTCAGACCTGACTTGACCTGGGGAAAAGTGACGCTGGTAAAGATACGAATGGACACTTCATGAACACCAGGACAGGAGAGTTTTCTTAACCATGCCATCAGAGTTACCTCTGCTATCAGTGAATGGACCTTACTACTTCACCAGATCTGGTTCAAGAGTCTTGTGGGATGGTGGTGTTCTACCCAAGCAGAAGTGTTGTGCACCTCACCATTAAATTAACAGTTCCCATCCGTACCTCTTCCACTTATCCCCTCCCTCCAGTAGTCAAAAGTTTTGTCAAACAGCTGAAGATGAAAACACAAACACTGGAAGCCGTTACACAGCACACGGGATAGAACCATACATGCTACAGAATGATATGAGAATGGCTATTTTTACAACAATATTTTAATTCTAGATTTAAAAATACATCCTTACTCCTGATACAAACATCTTTAAACTAAAAGTTAAGCTGTTCCTTACATCATATAAGTGGTGTTCAAACACCCTAAAGATATTTAACTTTTTATTAAATGAAACTACCTGTCCTGGTTTGAAAGACAGGTGTCTGCCAAGGAAGGCAGGAGCCTCCCTTGGAATGGAAAATGTAAGCCCCTTCCCTTCAAATTATTTTAATTTTGAAATTAAAGGGCTTTCAGGCAATTATATGAGAAATAGGAATAACAGTTCTTTACTAGTATATATGACAAAGCAATAATACAGAAACACTGGCTTATCCTGGCTTATCCTGACAGAGTCAGGATACGACCTGACACCCTGCTGGGCAGGGGGGTGGTAGCAGTCCGATCTAGGTGGTGGCTGCAGCTCTCTTTGAAGGGGTTCTGTTGAAGCAGTGATCCTGTAGAAAGGTCTGGTCCCCCTCGGAAGGTCCAGTGGTGGTTGTGTAGCTCTTGTCCTCTGGGACTCTGGGAACCCAGTAGGCAAGGCTGCTTGTGCTGTTCCAAACCCCAGATTATATCCAGGTGGGAATGCTTGGCTCCTTCCCCCTGGGCGGAGCATCTCACCATGGGCTGATGTAATTCTGTGAGTCATGGGGTGGGTCCTCGATTGCCCATTGAACAGAGAGAGCTCCCAGAGGGAGTTATCAGGGGTGAGTCATGGTAGGGGATAACGAGCACAGCCCCACCTGTTTCAACAGCTTGTGGAGATGATAACAAAATACATACTTTTGGTTACATCTTATATTGTAACTTAGGACATTACCCAACTGCTTTATGAACCTAATTATGAACTTGGTTCAAAAGAAAAAATTTTACATTTGTGAGTTGCATTCAAGGTACAAATAGTACATACATGTATGTATTGTATATGTTGTACAATACACAGAATCACAGAACAGGTTTGGTTGGAAGGGACCTTAAACCTCATCTTGTTTCACCTCTCCCATGGCCAGGGACGCCTTCCATTAGACCAGGTTGGCTCCAAGCCCCATCCAGCCTGCCCGTGAACACTTCCACACAGATGGGGCAGCCACAGCTTCTCTCAAGGCAACCAGTGGTTGGATAATTATGTTCTTCCTCCAGAGGGTGGTGGGGAACTGAACAGGCTCCCCAGGGAATGGTCATGGCCCCAAAGCTGCCAGAGCTCGAGGAGAGTTTGGACAAGACTCTCAGGCATAGGGTAGTATTTTGGCGTGTCTGTGCATGGCCAGGAGTTGACTTTATGGTCTTTGTGGGTCCATTCCAGCTCCGGATATTCCATGATTCTATGATTCAGTACCTCACCACCCTCACACAGAAGAATTTCTTTCCAATATCCCATCTAATGCTGCCCTATGTCAGTATGAAGCCATTCGCCCTTGTCCTACCACTATCTGCCTTGTATAAAGTCCCACTCCATCTCTTGGAGCCCCTTTAGGCACTGGAAGGGGCTCTGAGGTCTCCCTGGAGCCTTCTCTTCTCCAGGTAAACACCCCCAGCATTCCCAGCCTGGTTCCAGAGCAGAAGGGCTTCAGCTCTCAGAACATCAGAACACGTGGCCGCCTCTGGACTGGCTCCAGCAGGCCCACATTCTTCTGATGTTGGGTCTCCAGAACAGAACACAGTATTCCAGGTGGGCTTGAGAGGGCAAATCACCTCCCTTGACCTGCTGGCCACACTTCTTTTGATGCAGCACAGGATATGATCAGCTTTCAGGGCTGCAAGTGCGCATTGTTAGCTCAAATTCAGTTTTTCATCCATCGATTGGTTCTCCTCAGGGCTGCTCTTGATCCATTCTCCACCCAGCCTGTGTCTGATAGGAATGACCCAACACATATGCAGGACCTTACACTTGGCCTTGTTGAACTTCATAAAGGTTCACATAGGCCCACTTCTCCAGCCTGTCCTGATCTCTCTAAGATGGCATCCCCTCCCTCCTGTGCATCAACTGCACCACACATGTTTTGGTTGGCTGTTCTTTCTTGTTAGGAGGAAGTTCCTGCCCCTTGCCCCACTTCATCCCCCAGTCTCACATTCAGTTTCCAGTGGGGCATTCATCTAAGAAGATGACACAACAGACAGCCCAGCTGTATCTCTACACCAATGCATGAAGGTTGGGCAACAAACAGGAGGAGCTGGAAGCCACTGTGCTGCTGGAAAGCTGCGACCTAGTTGCCACTGAAACTTGGTGGGATGAATCTCATGACTGGACTTCGACTATTAACAGCTACAGGCTGTCGAGAAAGGACAGGTGAGGAAGGAGGGGTGGAGGGGCTGCCCTCTCCAAGAAGTGGATTGAATGTGAAGGGCTGTCTCTGAAGAACAGCCATGAGCATTTTGAAAGCCTGTGAGTAAGAATCAGAGACTGAGGCGACAATGGGAACCCTTGTGGTTGGTGTCTACTCCTGGCTGACTGATCAAGTGGAGCCTTTTTGCTCCAGCTACAGGAGGCATTGCACTCGTAGACTCAGCCTGCTGTGGGACCTCAACCATCCCAGCATCTGCTGGAAAAGTACCAGGGCAAGCTGTAGGCAATCCAGGAGGCTGTTGGAAAGCACTGAGGATAGCTTGTGAAGCCAGGTAATAAACAGCTCTACCAGATAGGATGAGATACTGGACCTGATGGTCACCAATACAAGGTGAACCGATCGGTAACATCAGGACAGGAGGAAGCCTGGGCTGCAGTGATCATGCAGTCCAGGAGTTTGCAGTCCTGAGAGACACAGGTCAAGTGAAGAGTAATGAAGAATGAATTTTAGGAAAGCAAACTGCCTACTGTTCAAGGAGCTAGTCAATAGCACCCTCTCGGGAACTGCCCTCAGGGACAAGGAAGAAGATCTTTTAGGAAATTTTCTAGAGCACAAGAGCTCTTGATCCTCAGGACTGGAAGGCAAGAGACCAGCACGGATAAGTTGAGACCAGCAGGCCAAACTAAAAAGCAAGAGGATAACACAGAGGCAGTATTAGTATGGACTGGTATCCTGGCAAGAGTATGGAGACGCTGCCTGGTTGTGTAGGGATAGGGTCAGTAAGGCCAAGGTGCAGCTGAAGTTGAACTTGGCAAGGGACACCAAGAATAACAAGAAGAGCTTCCACAAGTACATCAGTCAGAAAAGGAAAGTTAAAGCAAGTGTACTTCTTTGATGAACAAGACTGGCAAAGTGGTAATAACAGATGAGAAGAAGGCTGATATACTCAACAACTATTTTGCCTCACTCTTCAATGGCAACCTCTCGAGTAGATGGACCACAAAACAGGAATTGGGAAGGCAAAATAGCTCACACTGTAAGAGAAGGTCAGGTTTGTGACCACCTGAGAAACCTGAATATACTCAAGTCTGTGGGACCTGACAAGATGCACCCCAGAGTCCTGAAGAATTGGCTGATGTAGCTGCCAAGCCACTCTCCATGACATTTGAAAAGTCATGGCAGACAGATGAAGGCCCAGGTAACAGCAAAAAGGGAAACATTGCACACGTTTTTCAAAAGGGTGGGAAGGAGGACTCTAGGAGTTACTGACCTGTCGGCCACACCCCTGTACCTGGGAACATCATGGAGCAGATCCTCCTAGAAGCTCTGCTAAGGCACACGGAGCACAGGGAAGTGATTCAAGATATCCAGTACAGCTTCTCCAAGTTCTGCTTGACCAACCTAGCGGCCTTCCCTTGTCCACTGATGGAGTCACTTCATCGTGGAAGGGCTATGAATATTGCCTGTCTGGACTTCTGTAAGGCCTTTGATAAAGTCCCCCCACTTCTCTGATAATTGCATAGGTAAAATTAGACAAAGGCATCAATGAAGAAAAGTAGTGGGCATATGCATAAATATAAAAGGATTTGAAAATTCAGAGTCAATTTGGCTTTTGTAAAGGAAGGCAAGGAGCGTAAGCAGGGGTAGGAACCCCGCACAGAAGGGCTCTGAGAGTGCCTTACTTCACCTCTGCCCAAAGAGGCCACAGCAAATCTGGTTACCACGAAACACTTTTGAGTTCTGTAGCACCCCTCCCACTCACTAGGGCCTTGGGAGACATCTGAGTCTGATGTAAAATACTATCTGGAGCTTACCCTTCTTCACACATCAGCAGCTCAGAAGCACTCAAAATGCAACTGTGTTTAAGAAATTATTCATAAACAAAATACAGAACAAGACATTGAACACTGTTACAGTACAACAGCATCCTGAATACTGGCTGAAGTTCCCATTCTGCAAGCCTTCCTTTCCAAGAGGATACACTAAAACAGGAAAATTTACAGCAAAGATAAAATGTTGATTGAAAGCACAGAGCAGCTTCAGGAGTAGAAGCAGTAAGATGTTTCCACTTGAAAAAACAGATAATTAAAGAGAAAAATCTTAGGCAATATGAAGGAGAATACAAAAATAAAGGGATAAATGAACAAATGAAACTGGGCAGGTAGATTGAACAACACGTTTATACAATATGTAGGTAAGCTCAGAATCCCCTTGCTATGTCTTAAGAACTCCATAAACAGCTGGTCTCAGGATACTGGTCACACTTTGAAATGCAAACCCATGATGGCTATTATACAGAATCCAGCTGGACATCAGGAAGTCCCTTAGTTGAAAGGAATTTCTGAAGACTGGAAGAGTATTCCAGAGAACTGCTGCTATGCATGTTGCATTCTTTTCTTCTCTAGACAAATGGCTTTTAACAGAGATCAATTAACAGGCTAAGTAGACCTTTGGTCCAATCCAATACAAACTACTCTAGAAAAGGCCTTGGGATGCTTCTTGTTGACTTACTAAGCAAAATTATATCCAATTATCCCAAACACTAAAAATCCCCCAGAAAATGATATAACATCAGTAACACAGTAAGAGAAAAAAAATCTAAACTAAACAAAATACGTGCCCCAGAATCCAAACCCTGGGAGTTGAATCTGCACTCACATGGAACCCTGGGGTAGTGTCATCTGTCAGTATCTGAACAAGATACGGAAAGACATAAGCAGAAGTGCTTGCTCTGAAGTCCATTACACTGACAGAAAAACCTTGTTCTTTCCTAGACCACAGGCACTGTCACAAATCCTTGTGTCCCATCCAAGGCTCTTGATGCAGGTTGGTCAGCTGCTTCACAAGTTGAAATTGTGTGAGTAGACAGCCCCAGGAAAGAACTAAAAGCAGGGTAAGCCTCAGGCTCCTTTGGACACAAACTAGGCCTGATGTCACCACCTCCAACCACACCCTGTGCCCTCCCTGGAGTATCTTCAGTGCCTTCAGGGCTTTCCGTGCTCACAAACCCAGGTTTTGGGAGAAAAAAAGAAAGGGGGGAATCTGCTCTTAAAGCAGTAGGTTGACTGTGTTTGGATCCTATGTCTTGAGGGAAGTCTATTATCTCCTGTCCCACCAACCCAACATATTCCAAGCAAACAACAGAATGGCAATGTTTGGGATCCCTCCTGGCCAGACTGTGCTGGCATCCTTAAATCTCTCCTCTGTCATGAGCTTGAAAGAGAGACAGAGGTAATAGTAGTGAATAGAAAATTATGCAATAACCTACTCTTCCACTCCACACAGTTCTCAAAGCAAGCTTGGTCTGAGAGAAGCAACATCTGACTGTCAGCATAGACAGGGAAGCTTCAGTAACGAGCTAGATGTCAAGTGAACGTTGCTAATCAGACAAAAAATTAAAAGTTGCATTTGCAAAGTCATACTTAATATCTGGCCACATCACAACCTAGACACCCCAAGAACACTCCAAGTACAATACAAGCATCTTAATGGACTGGAAGGAATTTGGTAGAAGAAACTCTGAAGCTGAAGAAGAATTCAACTCCACTGCTATGAGCTGTAAAAACAGAGAGAAACCCAGAAAACCAGGTATTTTTTCCTCATCTATCGCAGAAGACAAACAAAAAGTTGCAATCAGGTTGGTAGAACTGGTCATTGAAGTGACTGGTAAGGGGCAACTCAGTTGTCCAAACAAAGGATGAGGGAGGTGATCCAAGGGAAAACACCATCTCCATCACTTTACATGCACAACTTTCTACAACAAGGTATTTGTAAAATCTCTTAGGGCTATTTGTCTTGGGGTGACTGTGCTGTTGTATCCCCTACCATTGCTCTATGCCCAGACATGATTCCTGAGCCTTTCTATGCCTTTAAAACTGGATGCAAGAAACAGAGAAAAAAACTGAGCGAACTTTTCAAAACAGTTTGTGCTTCAAGGACACAGAGATTAGCTACTTCTGCGGCGGGCAGAGGAAGCACTTCTTCTGGCTTTTCGGTCAGCTTTTTCGGCTCTGTTCTTCGGAGAGGGACGGAGAGCTGAGTTTTTTTCCTCTTGGGACTTTGTTTTTTTCCTTCTTCTCTTCTGGACTTGTTCGGAACACCAGAACATCAGAACCCCACCAGGGGACCTTCCACCAGTCTGGAGGGGGGGCCCCCATGCCGACCCAGCTCCGAGGAGGAGGAGAGAGACTACACCCACAGAAGGACTCTAAAATCTTTCAGGTTTTCTCTCCAGAGCAAGAGATTTTATTATTTAGCATTATTAGTATTGTTTTCCTGTGTGTTTGTTAAATAAATAGTTTTATTTTCTCCTTCACTTTCCTCTGAGGAAAATTTGTTTTTTCCCGAACCCAACTGGGGGGAGGGGTGGTTTGTAACCTGCCTTCCTTTGAGGAGACGTTCCTTTTGGACATTTCCCTGAATTTGGCCTAAACCATTACACTATTAAAAGTCTAAAGAACAGGAATCAACTGGATTCTCATTACCTACCAAGTGAAGATACTTCTTACAAGGATACCTTAATCAAAACAGAGAAATATCATCTTGCAGAACACGAGAGGTGAACCAAATTCCCAGTTACTACTGTTGCTCTCTTCTGGAGTTTGCTTTAAAGGCCAAGCAAGAAGAGTACTTGCTATCAAGAGACAACAGAAACAACCTTAAAGGCCATGCGATGCCGACTGCCATGCAAAAATATACTACCCAAAATAAATGCCAAGACTGCTGGCCTGAGGCTTTGAAGAAGAAAAACAGTCCCAACAGGAACATCCCAGCAGGTCTGGGTGGGATTCACCTCAGCGCACTTCAGGGGTTTTACAGCTAACCTAGTTACCAGAGGGGTTTTCCATGGTTAACAAAAGCTGAGCTAACCGAGTCCACAAACACCAGTGCACAAGTTGTCTGACCACATGCAGCCCATGGTAATGGCTGTGTTTCAATAGGCTTTACACCGACTCACTCAAATGCAGATGCTTACACTATTGCTATTTCATATTTGGACAGTTGTTTTAGGGCAAACTCCAAAAATATCTCCAATGGCTGACTTTAAAAAGAGGGCCCAGCATAGAAAATGAGTATCCAGTGATACAGCAAAGTTTACAGAGAAAAACATGAAATACTTTATCATAAATCAACTAGCTAGTCAGAAAAAAAAAAAAGACAAGGGAGGGAAACACTTAAGTCCTTTTATAACCACTTAGTTGCAAATGAAGAGAGATGAGAGACTTACAGTAGGCCTGTAGTGGCACTGCCAGATTAAAACCTATTTTATGGCCAACAACATTGATAAACAGGTGATGTACATAATGATCTGCTCAGGAAAAACCTGTAATTCCCAAATCTTATCTATTAAAATAGGTACCAAAATTGAATTAGAAGCAAAAATTGATTTTGCCACCACACATATTAATTTTAAAATGAAGTTTCTACTGCTAAACAGTATTTGATTACAAAATTCCCATGGGAATTGAAATAATGGATTCTACTTGGCTTCAGGAACTAGTTTATTATGCCAATTCTCTGTGATGCAAACCGAACAGCAGTTTTAAAAAATTTAGTCAGTACAAGGTCTTTTCCCATCACATTTACATTGTAGCTTCATGTATTTTCAAGGCAACACTGCTTCCATATTCCCAAACTGCTCAGGGCCACCCTTTCCCTTTTCTTCCATTTCTCCCATCAGTCATACAGTGAACCAGACAATAAAAATGATGAATTAACCCTCCTTGGATGGATCAATTTTAATCTAGATCACTTTCTCAATCCCGTTTACCAAGCAGCTGCACACACGCGTGTTCACGTAAGGGGAGGTACAACAGGACAAAGCAGGCACAGCCATCTGCTTGAGCCTCAAATCACATGATATTCATCCTACATCTACAAATACACTTGTGTATATACTGCTGGAATTATGTGCTCTGACCAGCTCTACCAACAAGCTGAAGGATTTTCCCTCTGACAAGCCTGTATCTTCTCACTGATCTGCCTCCTAAAGGCATTTTACGAAGCATCATTTCCACAGCAAATACAAAAAAAAACTGAATACTCTCCTCACCTTTTATTGAACTCCTCAAGTTCTGCTCTCAGTTTTCCTATTTCAATTTGTAATCTAGCCCTCTCTTTGGCAGTTTCATCCAGAACTCTTCGAGCATCAGCCAGTTCAGACTCATAGAGACTCTTGATTCCGCTCACCTAAGGGGGAAAAAAAAAAAAGTATTTGGGTATGAGAACATCCCAACGACTATCAAAGAACTGAAACATAGGACCAGGTTACGCATAAGTTTCTTTGAAAAAGGATGTATGATATGATTTCTGCCATTTAAGAACATTCTATACTGAACATTTTCAATTAACGAGCAGCCCCAAAGATTTAGTTTTTATTACCATTGCAACAAAACGTGCTATGTTTGAAATGTGCAAGCCTTCCCAAGAGATAAACTGAACTAGATCAGTGCACCCTACAATCTTAGCTTCAATTATTTGCCCTTATTCCCAATACTGTTGCTTTGGAAGATTTTTTTTAAACACTTGAAGACATTTTGTGGAATACAAGCCCAAGGGCCCATTTTGACTCTGCTGCTCTTGCACTACAAAACTACGAAGAATCTGAAACCAGATGAACTACAGAAATGTGAACTGTTTGGAAATGAGCCTCCACTCTTGTTCTCTACCTCAGAGGATAAAGAACTACAGACTTCTCCCTGTCCCAAAATAATATATCATATAATCAGTGATACAGACTGCATAAGGCACCTCAAAGTCTTCTATAACTTTGTATTTTTTAGAACACGAGATTATTTGAAAGGTATATCAGATAGCTAAAATGTACAGACCATGTAAGATTGCTGCTTTTGCTTCTGTGAAAGGATACCAGAACAACTTTCACAGAATCATAGAATATGCTGAGTTAGGCCTGTCAGGAGCATCAAGTCCAACTCCTGGCCCTGCATAGGGCACCCCAACAATCCCATACTGTGCCTGAGAGTGTTGTCCAAAGGCTCCTTGAGCTCTGGCAGCCTTGGTGTTGTGAGCATTTCCCTGGGGAGCTTGTCCATGTCCAACCATCTCCTGGGAAAAACCTTCTCCTGATATCCAACCTAAACCTCCCCTGACTCAGCTTCATGCTGTTTCCTCAAGCTCTATCACTGGTCACAAAGAGTGCAGAGTCTGGTACCTGCCCCTCAGCCTCCCCTCATGAAGAGGCTGAAGACTGCATTGAGGTGTCCCCTCAGTCTCCCCTTCTCCAGGCTGAACAAATCAAGTGCCCTCAGCAGTTCCTCATATGGCTTCCCCTCTAGACCCTTCCCCATCCTTCTGGCCCGTCTTTGGACACTCTCCATTAGCTTAACGTCTTTTTTATATTGTGGTGCCCAAAACCATCCCCTCCCTCACCAAGTTGGCCTGATGCCCCCCAGGACATGGTTGGCCCTCCTGGCTCCCTAGTACTGCTGACTCAGATCCAACTTGCCATTGACCAGGACCCCCAGGTCCCTTTCTGTAGCCCCTCTTCAGCCTCTTGTTCCCCAGTCCATCCACACAACCATGGCTGCTCCGTCCCAGGGGCAGTATCTGGCACTTGCCCTTGTTAAACTTCACATGGTTGATGATTTCCCATCTCTCTGATTTGTCGATGTTTCTCTGGAGGGCCTCTCTGCCTTTGCAGGAGTTGACAGCTCCTTCCAATTTAGTGTCATTGGCAAACTTTCTCAGTATACCTTTGAGTCCTGCATCCAAGGGTCGTTGATGAAGATGCTGAAGAGAAATGGAGCACTGTGGAACCCCACTAGTGACCAACATCAGCCTGACGTCACCCCAGTCACTATAACCCTTTGTGCTCGACTCGTGAGCCAGTTGCTCACCCATCATGTGACATAGTTATCCTGCTGTGTACTGGACATGCAGTCAAGTGGATCCTGTCTCTCTGAAGCATTTGTGAATCCTGAAAGACAGTTCCATGGTCACAGAATCACAGAATGGGTTGGGTTGGAAGAGACCTTAAAGCCCATCTCATTCCACCCCCTGCCATGTGCAGGGACACCTTCCACTATCTCAGGCTGCTTCAAGCCCCAATCTGGCCTGAACACTTCTGATGATAGGGCAACCACAGCTGCTCTGGGCAACCTGTGCCAGGACCTCACCACCCTCACAGGGAAGAATTTGTTCCTAATATCCCACATAACCCTGCCCTCTGGCAGTGGAAAGCCATTCCTACTTGTCTTGTCATTTCAAGACCCTTGTCCAAAATCCCTCTCCAGCCCTCTTGGAGCCCCTTCAGGCATTGGAAGGGGCTCTAAGGTCACACCGCAGAGCCTTCTCTTCTTCAGACTGAAGCATCCCAACTCTCTCTGCCCATCTCCATAGCAGAGATGTTCCAGGTTTTGAAGCATCTCTGGGATGTCCCCTGGTCTCACTCCAGCAGCTCCATGACCTTCTGATGTGCCCCAGAGCTGGAGGCAGCTCTGCAGGTGGGGTCTCACCCCCACAGGGTAGAGATGCAGAATCCCCCCCCCTCCCCTGCTGCCCATGTTGGGGGCTCAGCCCAGCACAGGGGGGGTTTTCGGGGGTCAGTGCCCATGGCTGGGGCATGTTGAGCTTCTCACCCACCAACACCCCCAAGTCATTCTCCCCAAAGCTACTCTAAATCCATTCTCCACCCAGCCTATATTTGTGCTTGGGGTTTGTTTAGAATCCAAAACCCTGTTGCCAACAGCAGTTGTGCAATCCAGAGTTGCTCTGCAGGATCTGCTTGGCTATCCTCAAGCCCTTCACTCTCCCCACACCACCTGGGCTCTGATGCAACTGACAATCACTGTCTCCGTTTGAAAGACAGGTGCCTGCAAGGAAGTCAGGAACCTCCCTTGGAATAGAAAATGTGACCCCCTTCCCTCCAAATTATTGTAGCTCTGAAATTAAGGGGCTTTCAGGCAAAGATCTGGGAAAAGGAATAACAGTTCTTTACTCGTGTATATCTGTGTATAACANGCGGGCACACTGGGTGGCAAAAAAAGTGTAGCAAAAACTCCTGAGCTGTGCCAGGAACTGTGGGGGTCAGGCAGACTCGGGGTGTTGCATTAAAGTGTAGCAAAAAGCTGGAAGCACCAGCAGAAAACAGCGGCAGGGTAGCGGCAGCCGGGAGATGCGCCCTCGGAGCAGCTCAGGGTCCTGAGTTTTCCCCTCGGGCACCCCAGTAGATGGTGAGGGTCCTCCCAGTGAGGTCGAGTGTTGATAAGGTCGCAGTTCAACAGCTGCTCTTACAAGCAAAGGCTCACCCACAGTAAGGAGAAAGCGGTACAGGACAGAACTCCGTGGTGGCAGCAAATTCTCCCGGCAGTAGCAGCAGCCCAACCATATCCCCTCCGATCCCGAGAATGAGCGAGGAGCTCAGCCCAGCCCCTGATCCCCAGCCAAAACCTCTCTGTATCTCTGCACTTCCCAAGAGAAAGCCCCCCAGCTTAGACTGCAGCCAGCTGCACCCCTTCCCCCCATCTTGGCCACATCCTTTGTCTCTCAAGTATCTATCGTTCAGGTCTCTCAGGCAACAAATGGGAGAAAAATTCCAAGAAGGAAAGGAAAGAGGGGAAGGAAAGAGGGGAAGGAAAGAGGGGAAGGAAAGAGGGGAAGGAAAGAGGGGAAGGAAAGAGGGGAAGGAAAGGGGAACAAGTCCTAACCTCCAACAATCACCCACAGCCATGTAGTCATGTTTGATACTCTTCAGGTCCCTCTTGCCACTAGCACTGGTCCCTTTGTGGAAAACCAGAAGGGTTAAATTTCACATGGCCATGTGAGCCTCAGCAGCCTCTCTACAATGTCCAGAACACAAGCCCTGGGAAGCAGCAACAAACCTTCCCAGATGACAGGTTAGGCCAGCAAATGGGACCCTCCACTGTGAAAATGTAAACGCCATCTGAAGACAATGGAAAAAACAACTAAAACCTCAAAACGGAGTTCAGCGGAAAACAGAAGGACATGCTGCAGCCCAATCCACTTCACGTCCATGTGTACCCAAGCATAACTCTTCCTGCACAGAGGCCAACCTAGACACCCATATTGCACTACAAATGTTGCTTTCACTTTTCCCCCCTCTCTTTTGCTGGCAAAAGAGCCTGCAAGTTTGTAATTGGGCAACACAGGGAGCAAGGAAATAGAAAAAAGAAAATAGAGATGTTTCCATAGCAGACTACTGCTGGATGCTCTCGCCTACCTGTGCTGGGAGTGTTCAAAGCTCACTAGGCAGTGGGTCAAGGGCAGACACACCGACACAGACCCTCCCAAAAGCAACCACTTGAGAAAAGCTGCGAGATGTCACTCAGTAAAGACTTGAAACACATCAAGAAGGCACTGAACCAACATGCTAGGCAAGAAACATGTTCCAGCCAACCACAAGTGACTCCAGACAAATTTGGTGAGGAAACATTAATCTCATTAGCATACATTAATGTGCAAAACACAAGTGTATTCCCACCAGGTGTGGCTCAGTATGGTCTTATTTAGCCAGTTATAGATTGACAAAGGACTGCCAGTCAGCTATGGCTCAGACTCGCCAAGAATATCAGTCAAGTTCCCAAGAACAATGAAGATGTGTGTTATGTCATCTCCCACATGATGTCTACAGTGCCAGAAAAACATTTAACCCAGTATTTTAGAGGCCGCAACTTGAGTGACCCAACATCCACAGCAGCATCCGAGCATGTATTTTGCGGGTGGCAACTAGGCAACACCAGACCCTCATATCCTGGTCACGACAGTAGCTCTGGTCACCACACATGGTGCACACAAAAGGGCACGGTAGCTCCAACACTGGCAGGTAAGAGGAAACCACATGAGACTACAGCCACCTGCACTCACATCCACAGAGCTGGGAAGACACGTGAAGAGGGAACCCCCATAGATACTGCTTTTGTCACAAGAGCAATTGCTATCAGCAGCTGAGTCTCCCAGGGATCTTATTTTTCTCTAATTCTCCTTTCAGAGGGTGAGCACAGTGGGGTGTCCTCAGAACAGTGCAGTAATCCCTCCCATCCCCATCAAAACATCTGTTCTGGAAGGCTGCAACCATAAGCACTGCAGGGGAGGGCAGGGAGTTAGCAGAAGGGAACTGAGGAGAGCTCTAGGACTCTCCTCTTAGCTCTTCCAGTATCTCCCCTCCCAGCCTCACAAATTAGGTTATTGCAACAGCGACCCCAACACGGTGAGAACAGCATCAGTCATGTACTAATGATGTAGAAAAACAAGGGGATGAGCTCAATTTCTCTTCTGTCACAGGCTAACCTACACAAGGGCAGTGATGGAAGAGGGCAAACAAGAGAGGAGAAATGAGGACAGTTAGAGGTTCCCCCAGCTACCTCTGCAAACTTTTTTTTGCATTTGTCTGAGGGCTTACTGTATACACTTTTTATTTGTCTAGGTGCCTACTGCATACAAGTAAAGGTAAAGCAGCATTGGACAGGGTAGGAAAAAGGCTATAATTGATAAAGAACTAAAGATTAATCAACTGCAAAACTCCTTTCCTCTGCTAAGAGATGGCAGCCCTGTATCCATCAAAAAGAACAACGGGAATGATATTGTTCAAAGGCCATGCTGAGATTGCTACACAGAACAGCAAGTGGCTGCTTTCTGTAATCTTGTTCAAACTGGTGATTGAAACGAGGAAAAAGAACATCCTGATCAGCTGATGATTAAAGAATCTCTGGCAGAACAGTGACTACAGTCCTTGCCTGAGCAGCATCAGTAGAACTTCTCTCATCTAGAAGACACTACCCTAAACCAGAGCTTTCAGCACAGATCAAAACTGTTCCCATGCATGCAGGGTGGGGGCAGGGGGTGTCAGGAACAGTCACCCATTACTCAGGACATGTCATGTCAGCCAGTAATGGTCTCACCCAGCTCAGGTATGGTCCCTGTGGGATACTGGAGTGACAAGCAAAGGACAAACATCTCTCTCATGATACCATGGTTCTGTCTACTGCTTGCTATATAGCTATCCTCAACCTTGAGAAATTCACCTTCGATCATGGACCCCATCATCTGGTCTCTAGGCAAAAGTCTCAGGTAGTAACCAAGAGCCCACTGGTGAGCAGTCCCTCCTGCCTGCTTCCCACAATGTGCACGATACCACCTACCACAGTGGCAGATGATGTTTTCTGCCATTACCAAAGATAAGCCAAAAATAATATTCAGTCAGCTTTTATTTACAATAAATAAGATCAGACTCAAATTTACACACAATTGAGGACAACCAATGGGAATTTTCATCTTGAACACGGTGGCAAAAGAAAATAGTCTCCTATAAGCATGTAGAGCTTACATATATAAAGATATAATAATGTAGAGAGAACAGTATGCAAATTTCACTGGACTATGTTCAACTGTGCTTCTACACAGAAGTTAGAGCTGCTTTGGGGTTTGTTGGGGGGGAGTTGTGGCATTTGGAGGGTTTATTTTTAATTAATATCTTATTTCACACTAAGCCTAATCATTTTATGAATGCAAATTCCAGCAGTTAATACGAAAACTGAATTGTCAGCAGAAAATCCAGTTTAGGTTGGTCCCAATAGTGAAAGGACAGGATTCTCCCATTCCAGTAAAACCAAAATCTGACACCTACGTGAAGTTTTACTGCTTCCACAGTCTTAAACCAATGTCCACTATCCAGCACTAAAATGATATAACTACAAAGTTTCCTTTTGTGGACATACGTAAAGAATAAACAGACCTTCCTAAAGGGATGGGGAAAGTATTTAACAAACGTGGTCCAGAGACAAGCCAAAGCATCAGTGTCAAAGAAGAGCTTGATGAATCCTGACAAAGTTTGTTATAATGCTTCTAAGGATTATGACCTTTTTGAAGTCTGGATGAAAAAACCTGAGAAGGAAAGCTCAAGGGCAAAGAAACCAAAAGGTTCCTATCAAAATTCTCAAGTTTATTTTCCAATTACTGCATCAGAATACTTTTTGGAATTGCTAACACACAGAACTGCTGTTAGGAGCTGGTTTATGCTCACGTTAAAAGTCTAATGAGATTATATCTAAGTTGTCTGCTTGTCCTCTTACTCTTGCTACATGTGTGCTGTCAATAGAATTACATTCTGCCTCTTGCATTTCAAAGGGATACTCGTCTAGCCTCCAGCCATCTACAGCTTAGAAGTTCTCTAAATTATATGTGGTTATTTTGTTTATAGCATGATTTCACACGGTAAGTGATGTTTCATGCTTAGAGATGTCTAGCGATTTTCAAAGCATGGAAGTTCCAATATATCATTAAGTGACACAAAGGGACTTTTAAAGGTGCTTCAGTGTTGGGCATACATGCACTGATTGCAGGTACTCCAACCACTACCCAGATAAGACATTATCATATCTGCTGTGCTTAAACTAAATTAAATCAAACCTTCCTCCCACCACTCCGAGCATCATCAAATCAGCATCTTAAGGGGTGAAAAAGGAAAAAAAAAAAATGTTAAAAGCTACACAGTGGCACAGCAATCCATCACATCCCAGAAGTTACAGTCCAAGTTTATTGATAGACTTTCCACAGCAGTTTGACATCATCTCAGTGGTGGGACACCGCACCTTGCTGAGGGGGTTTGGGCTTGCTCAGGACGGGACTGTGCCCAGTGTGTCACCGACTACATCCTTCCGCCATAAGGGAAGGAGAGTCCTGGGGGGAGCAGACACCACAGAATAGGGAAAAGCAAGGCTTAGGAAAAAGAATCATCCAGTTTTGCTCCCAAGATTCCAAGAAACAAATCACAGTCGTTTACAAGGATTTGATTCCGAGTATTTATAGGGTCTGTAAAGGATTTCCTACGGTGAGAGGCAAAGTCAGTCTAAACCCTTTCAAATCTTCCATCCCATCGCATCAAGACAGAGGCCGTAGGGGACACCAAACACCCCGGTACCAGGGTACGCGTGTGCTGTGGGCGCGGGGCATCGGAGGGCTCGGACCGCCCGCGGCCCCGGCCGAGCCCCGCCCGCGGCCAAGGGACGCGCGGCGGCTCCACGCTGNGAGGGGCCGCGCGGGTAGGCGCTGGGTCTGCACAGCCCCCGCTCCCCGCCCGGCGGGACACGCATGGCGCGGCGGCCACACGGAGCCGCCACAGCGCGCCCCGCGCCGCGCAGAGAACGGGCGGGAACTGGCCGGGCGAGCCCCAGGCCGCGGACCTGCCCCGGGACGGAGGCGGGGGGGCGCCCCACGGGGCGTCA
>VXAZ01001533.1:442985-455893 GCA_013399875.1 Gymnorhina tibicen
CCCTCCTCCGGCCGTCCCTCCCGGGTGGTGACCTCCTCCTTCTCCGAGATCTTCAGCAGCAGCCGGTCGTTCTCCAGCTCCAGCGCCCGCACACGGTCAATGTAAACGGCCAGGCGGTCATTGAGCTGCCGCAGCTCCTCCTTCTCCTGCAGCCGGGAGATGCGGGTCGGCGACAGCGGGGTCCCGCCGGGGGTGCCGCGGCTCGGAGTGCCTGACATGGCGCTGGGCAGGCAGGCGGGCGGGCAGCGACTCATTCAATCCCGCCGCACCGGGGGGAGGGAGCGCTAAGATGGCGGGCGGGCGGCCCCTCCCGCCGCGGCGCCGCCTGGGACATGCAGTCCCGGCGCCAAGATGGCCGCGAGGCTCAGCGCCGCCCGNTCCCGGCGCCAGGGTGGCGGCGAGGCTCAGCGCCGCCCGCCATTTCGCGCCCGATCAGGGACCGCGGGTGCGGCTCGGGTCGCGCGTCAAGGACAGAATCGGGCGCGGGGCCGGTTTTGAGTCGAAGAGGTTTTGGTGGCAACAGCGTAAGGGACCGGAGCGACCGACAGGACCGACCCTCATCCGCTCCCGCTCCTGGCGGAGCAGCAGCCCGGGTCCCCCCGCGGGGCTCAGGCCTGTGGGGTGACGAGTTCCCTGACAGGGTTTATTTGTGTGTTTTGACTGTAGTTCCCTAAAACATCGCCCACAGCCCCCTGTGGGCTGTGTGATTTTACCGTGCTTTGCTGTCAGCTCTGCATAGGCCAGGGTCCAGCTCTGTGCTGAAGAAATGGAAAAAACATGCATTGGACAGGAGTTTTCAGGAGTGCCTAAAGAGTGGTGTTTTTTTGGTTATGTAGTCAAACTTTGTACAAACTAAAATCCACTGACAAGTTTTCTCTTCCTAAATACTTGGAGTAGTATTTTTCCCAAAGACCCCAAATTCTGTCAGTTCTTGCACATTAACAAGTATAAACTGGATTACCATTCCCAAAGCTGTTCCTGGCCTTGTGCCTTTCAGCTACAAGGGAGGTCTGAGAAAAAGGACAAGTCAATAAAACAGGCTCAAAAGTCTGTCACCTGTATGATGAGCAAAGAGAAGAAGTAGCAAGAGCATTATGCAAAGGTGGGAGTACAGGCCTGGATAGAGAAACAGGAAAGATGGCAAGAAAATACAGCATACGATGTGAAAACTTAGGGACCCAGGGTGAAAAAGTAGGTGTTTGGCCTCAAAATAGAACTAAAACGATCTTCATGTGAAATCCTAATATCAAGTAGACCTCAAACTGGAAAACCTTGGAATAAACCCAGGAATTCTGGATGCTCAATATCCATGTGGACAGCATTGAGTGCCCCTTCACGTCCGTCTGCTACCGAGAGCCGAGGGTGGGAATTGCCACACGCGTCTGCGGAGCTGTGGCTATCAGTGGGTTCCCCGGAGGGTGTTTATGAGCTAAGATGGAAGCAAGATCACTCCCCGTGCACTTTCTGAAAGGCACAACGTCCCTACATGAGGTTCACTGCCCGCAGGTTCGCTGCCAGTGAGATCTGGTGATATGATGTGCGACTTAGTGTGAATCTCGGCTGTCTGACCGCAACTGGAAAAGGCAGCAGAGAGAAGAGACTACAAATCCCAGGGTGCTGTGGTCGCTGCTCGCAGGGAGGTCGGATCCTGCCCCATCCGCCTCCGGCTCTTTGTTCCAGCCACCCTTGGGAGTTGCAGTACAGTGCAGTGCGTGTTTTGAATTTTGGCGCCTGTCTGCAAACTGTAACCCAACTGCTGCTGGACCGGCTCCAGCCCCAGCCCCAGCCCCTTGTCCTGCCCCACGCAGTCCGTGTCCTCTCTAGCAGCACTGCTTTCCCCGGAGCAAACCAAAAAAATACCCCTGAGCATCAAGCCGTGCACTTAGAGTGAACTTTTTCTCTCTTTAACATTCAGTTTCCAACACTAGCAAATTCGTGGAAGACCAGGTATAAATTCTGGTTGTATTAAGACAGGAAAAAATATTTTAAGAATGCTGAAAGCCTCTGTTTAAACATTTTTGGGTTAGCTCATTTCTTCTCTTGTGATTTGATGTGATAATCTGTGCATCTGTCATATTTTTGAAATTCTTTTAAGCTTTTTGCCTAATTTTGATTGATAATGTAAGCCAGATGTAAATCCCCTTTGTTCATGAAGTTTAGCCCTCAGAATTTTTAGATAATAGCTTAGGAACTTTGAATGTTTCAAGAGTTTGTGTGCTTTGGGGTTTGGTTGGGGTTTTTTTTGCCTTCTAGTATTACTGGGTATTTTCATAGTACTGCTATCAACTGTATTGCAGTAATTTTGTTTTTCAAAATACGCTTCCTGAAATATACATCAATAATAATGCCTGATATTTTCTACATTTTTTAGAAAGTCCTTTTCTTTAGTAGTAACCCAGACACTTGCACACTTCCATCCCTGACACCAATCTCCCCTTGTTTAACAGAATATGTATGTTCACTTTTCCTATCTCTTCTAAAACAAAGAGGATGGTTTGGCGGTGAGATGGGGAGAGGAAGCATCAAGGAAGAAAGGGAAGTGCACAAGCTGAGTGCCCACTCACCAGCTGTGTTTTCCAGGGAGTGCAACGCGTGTTTCAGTTGTGGTATTGGCATCTGTTCAAATACTGGTCCTCTTGGATCCCTCCTATGACAGGGATTTAGTATTGAACCAGGGTCAATATAGTTATTCATCTCTTAATAATTAGCAATTAGTTTTTCGTTAGAGACCTTGACAGGTCTTTGCTACCCAAAACAATTTTACAATAAACTCCTTCTGTTTCGAGCAGGTAGGATGGATTTGTTATCCCAAGATGAAATAATTTAGTGTTTGACAAAGGGACAATATAGGGATGTGTCAGCCTTACCTGGCTGGGAAAACAGAGGATCATGGCAATCCCTGGGGCTGCATTCCTGGGCATTCAGATTGGGAACCTGTTCAGAGTACGCTGAGGCTCCTGCCTTGCCCACTCTCCCAGGTTTTCCCTTTGTGGAAAGTGGAGCAGAGGAGGAAGCTGCTGCAGGTACAGGTCCCACCCTGATACAAAGTCAGGAACTTGGAAGAGCCCTGGGCTCAGTACTGAAGCTCTAGCTCAAAGACACTTGCAACATATCTGACTGTCTGCATAAGATAAGAAGAAATTTTTGGGATGTCAGACACAGACAGTAGGGACAGGTTCTTTAGCTCTGGAATGCTTCTCCCACTAGGTAAATAATGGAATTGCTTCTAGTATGTAATAAAGACAAAGGAAAACCTTGTGTATCCTTTGATGCAGAGCACCTTCTCATTCGTTGACCAGTTTCCTGTACATTTGGGTCTAACAAGTTTTCTGATGCTGTCTGGGATTTCATAATGACTCTGACATTTTTATAAATCTGGAGATACAGGATTTCCACTGCTATTTCTTAACTGCTTTGGTTTCTCAGCAGCTGCTGCCGTGCTTTCCCCTTTCTCATTTTACACGCTTTTATTTGTATGTCTTTAATAGAATTATTTCTATATTTTCTGTAATCACCTAACTCCACCTCTGCTTCATGTTTTTCACCTTGCTCGAACAGACAGACAATGTTTCATCGATTGTCTCAGCTATTGTCATTAATTTCAGGAAGGAGCAAAGATTGAACATGTATCACATAACATTTTCCTATCAGTCCAAATTCAATCTAGTCTCCACATTAGTGCTCAAAAAATTGCTAGCAATGACTCCAAGTCTGGAAGAAGCACTCATACCTCACCATGAAGTTCTGTTCCTGAATTTCATCTTTCATTGAATAAAATTGCTTCCAGCAGTGTCAGGACAGAAAGCACTAAAGCAAGTAGAGAAATGAATGGTATGCCATGAGTCATGGATGAAACCTTCCTCATCCGCTCTGAGAAAGTTTGCTGAGATGTAAAAAAGAGCAAAGAGGAACGTGGTGCACAATTGTGGAGTTAAACAGACAGCAGACTGTCTGTAGGACAAGGGTTTTTTTCAAGACAAGACATCACACTGTAATGTGTAGAGGGTGTATTTATTTCTGAATTCAGCATCTAATGTTTGACAGGAGTTTTGAACAATAATATTCTTTTGCTACAGCCTTACATCCTTACTGAGACAGAATTGAAGCTGTATCACACTGGGGGAAGTGGTAATGAAGTCTGGATGGAGAGAATTCTGGTCTGTGCTTGGAATTGTTCACTCTTTTGTGGCAGGAAGGCAAGTAACTTCTAAGTGTGGCCCTTTAGACTCTTGTACTGGAACAAGATCCTGGTCTCATGTGATCAGAAAGAAATGAGAATTTAATTCAAGAAACACTTCATATTTTCCCCCATCTCAACAGAAAAGGGGTAAAAGAAGATGCTGAGGGGTCAGTGCTCAGGGCTCCCCAACTTTCCACAGTTCCACTTTGTCATTTTTCTACAGTGATTTGTTTATAATAGCACATGCTAAAAAGAGCCCTGTCTGTAACACAGGAGCCACAGAGAGGGTTCCTGCAGTACAGCTCATTCACAGTCTTCCCCAGGTGTAGGAGGAGGCGTATGATAGGATACATCAGCCGTCAGGGTAGCATCACCTACTGTGTGTCACGCCCACTGGCTCCCCAGGACTCAGGAATTCTTCCAAACTAACAGGAAAACAGATTTCTTGGCAGTTGAATACTGTGAAAGCACCACTGAAAACAGATGAGCTGGCCAGGTAGGAAAAATACCACTGCTTCCTTCCAGTCAGACTGTGGCAGCCTTTGGAGCCAGAACCATGGGCGTGCCTGTGCAGACCAGCTGCTGTTTAAAGAGATCAATAGCAACAGTACTCTAAGATCACAGGGATTATTCACATCACTTCTAATGAAGTATTGGGCCAATAATCTCTAACACTGTGAGTTTTGCCTTTCACATACAGAGCTGGATTTTATTCTAGTTACANATTCACATCACTTCTAATGAAGTATTGGGCCAATAATCTCTAACACTGTGAGTTTTGCCTTTCACATACAGAGCTGGATTTTATTCTAGTTACACTTTCAGGGATCCAGAGATAAAAGTGTCCTCTACAGCCTGCCAAGGTAGCTCCAATTCTCAGCACCCCATGGAGTTCAGGTTCCCTCATTTCACATGCAAGCCCCTCATTGTTTAGCCATTTGGCAGTTTGGAGAGCACGGTGAAAGAGGGTGGGGACTGGCTCTGAATGCAGTTCCTCTGAGCTCACAAAGCTCACGTTATCAGCCAGGAGCAATCCCAGCTCTGCTCCAAGAATCACTTAAATCATTGCTATGCTGGTGGAGCTGTGGGAGGGGAGCACGCAATGCTCACACCCCTGCACTATTATTATATGAAGCTTGGCACTGATCTCCATGCTAATGAAAACAAACCCAGGTTTTTTTCAAAACAACCATTTGGCGCTTAATTTTCAAATCCACAGCCCAACTGCAGCTGGCTGGGTGCCCATCACCATAGAGTTGTTTACATATTTTCCTCCAGCAGCTGCAGTAACCTGTTCTGTTCCTTGTGTCTGGCCAGGCTGGCTCAGCCTTTGTCATGCTGTCACTGGAGAGAAATATTTCAGTCTTGTGCTATTAAACAAACAAACCAGCTCCCAGTGTGTTGGAAGTTCAGTTTTTAGTGTAGAAAGGTCAAAGCAGAAGCCTTTGGCTCCCCTTTGAAAGAGAATTATCTACTTATTCCATCATGCACTGAACATGCTACATGCTCTTGGGTGTACTGATTCCTTAAGCCAGAGGTAAAGTTTACAGAGTAAACGTGTGAGAGAAGGAAGAAGACAGGCCTAGGGAGATAATGAGGTATGTGCATGGGATCAGTCTCTCTTGGACATAGTACATGATTAATCAAGGAGATGAAAGGAATGCTTTCTGCAACTCCAAAGTGTGCTCCACCCAAGATCTTAAAGTATTTTACAAAGGATAATTCATTAAGCTTTATAATAATCTTGCAACAAAGGTGAGATAACCATGAAGCTTATTCAGTTAATGTCTGTATGTCTTGAGTTTCATGGAGTAGCTCTTTGAACCTGGCTTTCAGGTCACAGAATAATAGAATCACATATTGGTTTGGATTTGGGTTGGAAGGGACCTTAAAGCTCATCTTGTTCCAACTGCCTGCCATGGGCAGGGACCCCTTCTACCTTCCACAGGTTGTTCCAAGCCCCGTCCAACCTTGGACACTGCCAGGGATGGGGCAGCCACAGCCTCTCTGGACAACCTGTGCCTGGGCCTCACCACCCTCACAGGAAAGAATTCCTTCCCAATATTCCATCTAACCCTGCTCTCTGGCAGTGGGAAGCCATTCCCCCTTGTCCACGCCCTTGTCCAAAGTCCCTCTCCAGCTCTCTTGGAGCCCCTTTAGGGGCTGTCAATACATCTGTCTCATTGGAAAATGTTTTTCCAGTCCACAGCTGGGGACAACAGTGAAGTGTTGGTGCACTGCCTCAGTTAACACCTGCGTTGGAGTTGCATGTCCTTGAAGAACAGCCTCGGCTAAGCATGAACCTACAACAGGAAGCCATTTGCTGTTTTGAGTGTGGTACAGTCAGGAGAGACCCTGCCCTACCCCATTCTCCTGCAGCCTGTGCTCTGTACTGAATTTTGAAGGCCAGCAGCATCACATCACTTCATTCTTTACCACCGTCACACTGAGGATGCATGTGGGTGGGCAGGTGCAAGAATCACGTGTTTACAGCAGCCACGAAAGAGACTTGCTTGGATGGAGTAAATGGGCAGGAGCTACAGCAAATGAGGAAAAGCTTTTGTTTGATGGCGATATTTGCAGGCTTCCTCTGCACTGCTAAACCCCAGCTCTGGGTATGAGAATAGCACAGATTTGTAGGATTTAATTTGTTTTACACAGTCTGCAGAAATCTTGAATGTACAAGAAAAATCAGCTTCAGCATGGCCTTATGCAGTGTAGTGTGACAGGCTGGCATGCAGAAAACTGCGCCCTGGGGCATTGCTCGGGGGCTGGATGGATGTCCTCTCTAGGTGGGTAATCTGCCCAAGTGCAGGAATTTAAGGCTGGGCCTGCTCTGACTGAATGTCTGAGCTTCTTCAAGTGCAAAAGATATGACTCCATGGAATCCAGAAAAATAACTGCTGGGTTCAAAGTGCTGAGCTTCCCAAACTGAAGAGAACTAACAAGTGGCATGGATTCACTGACAGTCCTTCCCATGGAGGCTAGGGAAGTTCTCCTTCAATATATCAGGAAATATTGCCCCATTTTACAGGCATGGTGTCCACCTCTGTCTCTCCCAGCAGTGTGGACAGATCTGTGATACTCCCATCATAAATGATTCAGAGCATCATCCATCTGTGGGGATTTACTCACACCAGTAACAGACATGATCCCCAGCCCAGTGCAGGTGTGTGCAAACCCCCATGGCACGTGTGGCCACATCCTTAAGGGCTGCTTGAGGTCTAGAACCCATCTGGCTGTTGTCTTGGAGAATGGTCTACCTGAAAACACCTGTCTGATGTGTGAGACTCATATTCAGCTTTAAACAGTGGGATTAATCTGGTATTTCCTGGGTAATAAGGAAGGAGTTGATAATGATGCAGCTGTTGCTTGGGTTTGCATTTTTATAACACGTTTGGAGTGGGAAGCCAGCGAGTGCTAGGAAACTGCAGACACTTAAATGGCCTCAGAATGGAGGAAGGCAGAGAGATCAGTTTGAGGTTACATGGTCAGTGAGGCCACTGGCAGCTTATACTGATGATTTAACTTAAAAAGCAATAACGAGTTAAGTCAATGATGCATGGTGAACATTGTGTAGATGAGCCTCCACAGGAGGCAGGAGTCAGAGTGCCTATGGCTAGAAGTGTGCATCCTCTCTTCTGTGCCAGTATTGTGCTGGTCTGAACTGGTCTGGACGAGCAGAAGCCCAGATCTGCTGAAGCCTGTCAAGTTTGCAGAACATAAATCACTATTTGCCCTCTCTACCCCTGGTATGCAAATATGTTTGGATGGTACGTCACTGGCTGTTCTGGTTCAGTGGCTATACCACCCAGTGGCAGGGTCTGGAGGACTGGCCTGAGGCCAGTGGGGAGAATACCTCCACCCTACATCCGGCAAGGAGCTGGGAGTCCTTCCAGTGTAGTGCCTTGGCACTTCAGGTGCCTAGAGGTGCTCAGCCAGCCTCAGGATATCTTTGGCTTCATGACTAGGACTCCCACAAGGAGAAAATTCTGTGTGAAGAATCCACACTTCTGTGGGCAACCCATGGGCACTGTGACTACTGAGCCCTTTACTTTTGCTCTGTTGTTACACAAATCTCTTGAATTTTGTTTACTTTTCATTTAGTTTTCTCCTTCTCACCCTGCACATTTTTCCTTTGGTGTCAATGACAGGCAGCACCCTGGCCATGCCAACCAATTCATGACCAATTTTCCTGTTTGTTCTTGTCAAAAATACCTTCTCATGTAAAAGAAATAGCAACATTTGCTTTCTACAGGACTCTGCTGTTGGGATATATACAAGGAAGGACCAACACCTCCTTGGAAAGTGGATACTCCCATTACTCTCATCTTCCCAGGAAATAGCCTTGCCGGGTTGTCCCTGCAATCACTGGCCTGTTGGTGAGTCTTCTTCTGAATGAACTCACTCTAGGAAGGACGTTCCCTTTGCAGTTCCCCCATCTTCCTCAACCTTTGCATAATTCGTGCTGCTTTTCTGACTTCCTCTGGCTTGAGGACCTCAGTGCCCTGCAGGAGGTCACAAGTATGCCCCAGACTCTGCAGATGCCCCTAGCCTGCAAGGATAAAGCGTGGGCAGGCAATCTATCCATGCAAACAAGGAGCAAGAAATGTTAGAGTTCTAAGCCTTTGCTAACCATGTTGTGTTATGAGATCAGTCATGAAAAACTGCTTTGTAGCTGCCTGGTGGCATATGGTGCAAGCAAACAGCACAGATGAGAGCCAGCTCACACACAGCTGCTCCTCTGGAATGGTGTCACTGGAGATTCAAGAGGACCTCTTCTCACCTCCACCGTGGCCACTCGAAGTCCTCTTGGGGTGAGTAAGAGATGTGCCATTTCTCAGCGGGACTCAGTCTGGGCAGGCAGTGTCCAAACAGCTTCTCTTACAAGAAGCACCTGGGGCTGCTCAGGTAAATGAGCCCAAGTCACCTCGGGGCTGCAGGAAAGCTTGTGCCAGAATGGTGGAGGATCCTTCACACAGGCACTCTGCCTCTGCAGACATGCCTCTTTCCTCTGCAGCACCTACATAGGTCCTCCAGCACAGGGCACAGCAGTTTGCAGCAATCACCCCCTTCACTGGCTATGACTGCTGCCTGTGTCTCTTGTCCATGACACAGACTGAGCAGCTCAACCCACCTTCCCCTCCTACCTCCCCTTCACAGGTTCCCCACAGGCTTGTGCTGGCAACCCCTTCTCCTGTGCCCTGGTCCCGCACAGCAAAGAGCTGCACGCTGAGCCTGGAGGAGCGCTCCTGCCTGGGCCCAGAGCACCATGCCCAGGTTAGGGAGAGGCGTGGGGGGCAAAGAACACACCGAGCTAGAAATGAGGGCCAGCTTCAAACCTCTGTCTGAAACCTGAGGTCCTCACAGGCTCCACTGAGATGCCAGTTTGTGCTCCTGCCTCTCTCTGGAAGCTCTTTATGGCTGGGCAGCCCAGGACCCCACCGGCACAGAGTGACAATTGGGCAGAGTTCATCCGGCCTCCTGACGCTGTCCAAAGGGGCAATGCCCCCTTGCTGCTCCCCACACACAATCCAGCCTGCTCCCCCTTGACAGCAGTGACTCTCAGATGGCCCACCAAGGGACTGAGGCATGGGCTCATCCCCACAGAAGCCATTCCTAGCTACATGGCATCCGGCCACTGCAAAGCATTCACCACCTTGTAAAAGGCAGCAGGAATACAAACAGAACTTGCATTTTTCCAAAGTGACTACTTCTAAGGGAAATCTGTGGGTCTGTAAATGGCCTTTCCCACCTGATAAGAGTGAAACCTTTCCATCCCCAGCAAGACCAGCAAGGAGGAAAGGTCAGTGCAACCATGGTCTGACCATGCAGTGGCCCAGGGGAGCAGCAGTGTAAGACTCCCTGTACAGTGGCTGTAGGGGAAACCTCTTTTGAGTGAGTCCCTAAGAGAAGGCAGGACATTGGCTTCCCAATGACAAAAATAAAGTTTGTTTACCCAAAGATATACTTTTCACTTGGAAGTGATGAGCAACTTGGAAGACCAAAGCTAAGGCATCTGTAATTGCAGAAGTGGATACAAAATTAAGGAATTCCATCACATGGCAGCAGAGGTGAGGCTGTTAGCTCAGGCTGTAAAATCAGTGTTGTAAGGCCCAGTGAAGCCCCAGAAGGGTTAAATCCTTTCCTTCAGCAGACAGGAGCAGCCTGCCTGAACCGGCAGCTGCAGATTGTTCCTCTGCTCAGGCAGAGCAAGCAGTTGGACTGGTCAGGTGGTCAGAAACCATAATTCAGCAGAGGCAAAACAACAGGCAAGGGTTGTTTTGCGGTTTTTCCTAGAGCAGCTGGATTTGGGAACAGTTGCTGTCTATGGCAACGTGGGTGACAGCTTTAGCAGTGTGCATGTGCTATGAAAGAAGGCCTTGCACAAAACAGAACATCAGAAATACAGGCAGCCTTCCCTGTTCATGGGTGTTATATGTGGTGACCATGGAGCTGATGCAGGGGCAGCTGCCTTTCTCCTCCTCACAGGAGGGCAGTTCCATGGCTCCTCTGTGTGTGTCTGTGTCCGTGCACATGTGCTGCTCCAGAAGGGAGACCATGGCTTGAACAGAGCTGCTGGTGCCCTTGCTCGTGGGGTGATGTAGGAGAAGGATTTAGCCTGCTGTTTCTTCTCCTGGTTTTGGTGGTAGAGGCTGTTTCTGATCTGGCTGAGAAGTCTTGCAAGTTATCAAATACTTCTGGGGGATATTGTCTGGACCTTGGTTTCCTTACTAATAGCAGCATTTTCTTTAAAGTCAGGTTCAAACTATTTCACCTAGAAGACCCAAGGACCAGTGTGAAAACTGTCCTGTGATATGACGTGATGTGCAGAGCAGTGTTTTGTTTAAAAATGTGCTTGAACCTAACTAATAAACCACCACCAAAGACAGTAGTTCAAGTCTCTGATTGCCTCAAAGCAGGGCTTAAAAACTCTGAGAGAGCCAGTGAGGTACACAGTAGCCTCGCAGCACAAGGCAGCTGGAGGCTGGCCTGGCTGAGCTGAGATCACTGCAGCAGCTCCCCGTGCTGCAGCAAACACCGTGTGGGAGAGAGACAGCATCCAAAGGCAGCAGGATCATTCCAGTGGGAGAGGGCTGTTTTTATCAAAAGAGGTAGCAGTGAGGACTCTGCAGTGACCTTTACTTCCCTACCAAAGAATTTAAGCAAAGAAGCCTCAGTTTGGCTCCAACTGCTCCCTGGATGGTTCTATTACACACCAGGGACTCCTCCACCTCTGTCATCTCACCAATAGAGGCTGAACAGACCCTTGCCCAGCTCTCTCCTGCCCAAAACAGGACAACAAAAGAGCACAGTGGAGCATTGGTGGCAACTACTTTAAAGAGCCTAGCACTCCGTGCCCATGAGAGAGGCCTTGTTCATCACCGTCCCACATTTTGTGTCTCACAGCCACAGCCACTTCTTAGCTGGCAAAGAGAGATGTTATCGTTTCTGTTGTCCCCACATCCTCTTTTCAGAGCCATGTTCTGTTGTGGTGCATGGGAGTATTTCCATCCCCGACTGAGAGGGCCACAGTTGCAGAAATATTGTGTATGATGAACCCCATGCAGAGATTTTTGCTGGCTGCTGTTGTAAGTAATTATTTCCTGGAAGACAGAGAGGCTCCACCACTTGGGGAAACACGCTGCACGGACATGTCAAGCACAGGGCAGAACCACTCAGCCCCAAGCCTTGCAGAAGTGAGTGGGGCTTTCGGCTATTTGAGGTCCAGAGGCCTGAAAGTGGGACAGCCAGGATGCACTGGAGAAGGGGCACTTCCAGAAGAAACCAGACACTGAGAGCAACACCATCTCAGCTCAAAGGAAAAGCCTCTGGCTACCTATGGGAATGGTGCTGAAGTTCTTTCACATTGGTTGCTATGCATATTTTGTTAATTAACATAAGACAGTAGCCTCTGAATTTAAGGTAGCCCGGATTTAGGCATGAGGCTGAGCCTGTCTCCTGCCTGCCTTCCCTATGACCAGCCCCTACCAGCCTTCTTGGGGCTGCTGGCTTACAGGGTGACCCATGCTGCCTGCTGGAAGACATCTAGCAGAAAACCACGTCTGGATCTTGGCATATGCAAATACCTGCATCTTGCGAGGCCTTGGCCAAGAAGGGGTAAGACAGGAAGGCGGAGCACTGCTGAGCAGCATCAGGCTACTGTCCTGCCTGTCCTCCTCCCTTCTGGGGAGATGATTCAGTTAATACTTGGAATCAGTGGGTAAAGGGCTTCCCCCACTGTGCCAGCTATGGGAGCACATCCTGTGAGAGCATCTTTCATCAGGTGTTACACAACGGCTTGTTTGTGGGTACAGGCTTCACAGTGACCCTCTGGGAATTCTGGCTCCCCTAGCAGGAGGGAAGGGAGCTCTGCCTTTCCATAGCTGCAAGTGGTGGATCTCGGAAGGTGTGTGTGGCTTTTTGGCTATGATGTCACGAAGGGGGCTGGCTGAAAGAGGAATGCAGTCAAATGGACAAGTGGAAATCGGTTCGTACCTGGTGTGTCTGCCTGCCTTAAGAATGCATACCTCTGCAGTGAGCAGGATGAGCTTCAGGTTCAGAGGAAAATGGGGTCCCAGGCACCACCATTCAGCTGTGCATCCTGTACCTCTGTCAGGCGGACCATAGGTTGTGCTGATTCTGTACTTGGAAAAGAGGAAGGACACTAAAATAAACTTCATCTGTCTTGTGACAGAGAAAGGCTCTGTCTTGGTTTGAAAGACAG
>VXAZ01001535.1:0-20971 GCA_013399875.1 Gymnorhina tibicen
AGAGCTGAGATTCCTCTGCATCCCGTGGGTGAAGACCATGGTGAAGCAGGCTGTCCCCCTGCAGCCCATGGAGATCAATGGGGATGCAGAGATCCACCCGCAGCCCGTGGAGGACACCCATGCCAGAGCAGGTGGATGCCTGAGAGGAGGCTGTGACCCCATGGGAGACCCATGGAGAGAGGAGTCCTTGCTGGAGCAGCCTGTCCTTGAAAGACTGCACCCCATGCAAGAGTGACCCACGCTACAGCAGTTTGAGGAGAACTGTTGCCCATGGGATGGATTCATGTTGGAGAAGTTCATGGAGAACTGTCTCCCGTGGCGAGGGACCCCATGGTGCAGCAAGGGAACAACACCTCTCCATGAACAGTGGAAGAAACCACGGGTAATGGACTGACCAAAATCCTCATTCCCTGTCTCCTTGCACTGCTGGGGTAGGAGGTAGAGCTGGAAAGGAGGGAGGGGTGGGGGGAAGGTGGTTTTTTAAGGGTTTATTTTACTTCTCATTGTCCTGCCCTGATTTTGTTAGTAATAAATTCAATTCATACTCTAATTAGAGCCTATTTTGCCCACAATGGTATTTGATGAGTGATCTCTCCCAGTCCTTATCTCAACTCATGAACCCTTCGTTAAATTTTCTCTCCTCTGTTTGGCTGTGGAGGGGAGTGAGAGAGAGGCTTTGGTGGGTGCCTGGCATCCAGCCAGGGTCAACCCACTACACCATGGCAGGGGGGTTGGAATGATCTTTGAGGTCCCTTCCAACCCAAATAATTTTGATTTCTGGTGGGTTAAACACAAGAGTCTGCCTGCTCAGTGACACTGGTGTTTTTAAATGGGCACTGGTTTGAAAAGCACCACAGCTAAATTGTAAAGCCTATGAACTAAGTACCAGTTCAGGTAGTTTTCCAGCACATTTAACCCCAACTTCAGTCTGCCCTGCAAAAGCAAATGAGAACAGCTAGCTCATTATCTAACCTATTTTCTCTGCCCTCCATAGACAGTCAAGATGTCTGATGTGAGCATTTATCCTTCCAACATGATCAGAGATAGGTGATGATTTTAATGCCAGAAGTTAGACTGAAAAGTAGATTCTTTTATTCACAGACAGGCTTTCTACAGTGCAACTGAAAGCAGGGATATATCAAACCCAAACCACCCCAATTCCACAGACCGTTCATGACTTTGTTCCAGCTTCTCCTTTCATAGAAGGCTTTACAATTACCTCTCACCTCTATCTATGCTAACACTGATGCAAAGTCAAACTTCAGAGGCTCTCTGCATGAGAATCTTCATCTACTTTCTAGCATATTAAAGCCATCACATAACAGGATTCTTGGCAGCAGTGCTACTGCTAGTCTCCACTTAAGAGAAGCAGAACTGCTGCTGTTCCTGCATGTAGCACAACACCCACCCAAGATGTCCCTGTAGACTCAGCTCAGGATAGCCTGATGCTGCTTCCCAGCACCTCCCTCTCCCCAGGTTCTCTAAGATGGAACAGCATATTTTCAGTCCATGACACAAAAATACCATATAAACTTTGCATTTACCCTGGTCACAGCCCAAACAGGAATGTGCAGAGGTTCTGAATTTTATTATTGTCCTGGTTCCAGCCAGGACAGGGTACCACCTCACGTCATGCAGGGGGCAGAAGGAGGGGGTCCCTTCTGGTCGGGTAGCGTGAAGCGAGCAGTTGGGGGTAACATCATGTTCCGCATGGTGAGCACTCATATGTGAATCATTCGCCTGTCTTGTACATTGTTATTAATACTGTTCATTTTCTTATCTCATTGCTGTTTCCAGTAAATTGTTCTTATCTCAACCTATGATCTTTACCTTTTGTGCCTCCAATTCTCCTCTCCATCCTGCCACAGGGGAGGGGGGAGTGAGTGAGTGGCATGTGGTTTGGAGTGTTTCAGTGGGAACACTAAATTGGGGAATACCATTCCTAAACCATGACAATTATTTTTCAAGCTGACTAGGCAAAAATCTGTTGGAAACCCTTACCTGTACAAGTTCTTGGAGTTCTCTCTTTACATCTTCTAGACCACCAATATCTTCCCAGGTAACTTGTGGCACCTCCACCACAGTCTCCCGAAGAGCAGATGGGTTGCTCTGGCTCAGAGCCCACTGTCGTTAGAAGAAACAGCATTATATCAATTCCAACATTTTATGTTCACTTGCTTCAGATAAGCAATTAGACATTGCACACAAAAGAAAGAAGGGCACTCCTGCATTACCCTGAAGTCATCCATGGTCACAGCCAGCGAGTTCATCACTTCAGCATCGATGGTTTCATCTTCTAGGTCTATGAGATCCATCTTCTTTCTGATAGCCTGAAGAGCAGCTTCTGAGCAAAGAGCAGCCAAGTCAGCACCAACATGGCCATGGGTCTCGTTTGCCACCTGAAAGCAGAGCGTTGACTATGACTCTCAGGAATACAAGCAAGCGCTCTGCAAGGGCAATGCATGCTCTGGTCCCTCATTCAGAGGTACAACAAAATTCTGAAGGACAGAAACATTAGTGCTTTGCTGCAAATTCAAGATAAGTGCTATCACATTTAGCAGCCAAAGACACTGCTGTTCCACCTCCTACTTGAGAACAAAGTTGCAACTGGAATAGATAGTGTGCAGAAAGATAACCCTGAGGACTGCAGTTCTTCATTCAGGACAGAGATTACATCCATCCAATATTACCACAATGTTCAGCCAGCTCTGTGAGTGCTGTTTCAGGCTTTATTTTTAAAGAGAATGCCACAGCAAACAAACACAGGACAGTGGCAAGGCACGTCCAGACTGGACTGATACACATTTGTTTCACTTAGCCACAGCGTTCCTAACTAGCAAGTGAGGATTTTTGGTCACTGGTAAGCTAGTTAGAAGGAAGCCCAGAGATCACATATTTGCCCAGTTTCATGCTGTCCTAAATGAGCAGAGACAAGCTTTCCTAATAGCATGCTACTCACCTGTTCCAGATCCACATCATCAGCCAGTTTCATATTTTTTGTGTGAATCTGCAGGATTTCCAGGCGCCCGGTGGCATCTGGGATACCAATATCTACCTCTCTGTCAAAACGACCTGGGGAGTACAAGCACACGTTGAGTTGCTGATTCTGCAAACTAAAGGAGCTGCAGTTGCTGCCTTCCTCTGACGCAGGAACATGATGACAAGCCACAAACTATTTCAGAAAATGCCAGAGCTTTGGGTTTCTCTGCAGCATCAATCAGCACAGTAGCAGAGTCAGATCAGAGAAGGCAGAAAGGCTTATAGCCATTTAGGGAAAGTGAGACTACTGCATTAAGTAGGGTTCAGGGTTATATAAACACAGAGGATTTCTGGTTTTTCCAAGCCTCATTTATAGGAAAATATGCTATCCTAACCAACACACCGTGGGACATTTTTATTTATTCCTACTTTTGTGTCCACAAATACTGAGAGATTAAATTTTTCAAAACTTTCACAGCAGTACCCAAATGGTGAAAAACATGAACTGCCCCAGTATCTGGGGAGGCAGGAAACTCATGTATTACTGCAATATTAACTAGGGCATGTACATCTATAATTTTCTTCTAGCTATAGCCATGCATTCAAACGCCTCACTAGACATTTAAGAGGCCATTTTTCCTGACAATTTGATTTTACCAACTGGTCATACAACAGATTCATTTACACTGCAAAGTTTTGAAAACCTGAATCTCAGAAACTACCAGACTTCTCATCAATAAAAGATAAATGGGACAATTCAGAGCCTCCTACAACCTGAGGCACGAACAACCCCTTAAGCATTTAGTCCTGAAATAGCCTCACCTAATTGATGAAGTGAAAAAATGTGCTACCCTCTAAGTATTTCATTACTTCTACAAGTTCTAATCTAATAAAGCACAAAAAATTATACCAAAGGCTGAAATCTAGAAATTAATTTCAAACAAGTAGCTGGAGAGAAGTTTATATAACACATAAGATGTTTAATATTAATTTCTACTCAATCTTTCCAAGGTCCCTGAAGCACAGTCCATAACAAAGTATCTGATACACAAAAAAAGATGGCAATCATGGTTACCAAATCGCCTGAGAGCTGGGTCAATGCTGTTAGGTCTGTTGGTGGCTGCCATAACAATCACATGTGCTCTCTGTTTCAGTCCATCCATAAGAGTCAGCAGCTGAGACACAATGCGACGTTCCACCTCTCCATGTGTCTGTGGAGAGAGAAAGTAGTAATTAGACCAAAAGCTCTAAAACACAGCACAAGAGCTAGTACTGCACCAGAGCAGACAGATACAACAGACATGAGCTGTTAAGAAACATTGTGAACTACATCAGATTCTTCTGATACCCAAATTCTGACATCCAACTGCTTTCAAGCCTTAAAGTAAATACTGCTTTACCCTGTAGTCAAATGCAGAAACTCATGCCAGCTGCTACCAAAAAGGATGTACTCCTTTACCTTCTAAAGGCTTTCTTTACCTTCTCTCTTTTAGGAGCAATGGCATCCAGTTCATCAATGAAGATGATGGCAGGAGCATTCTTCTCTGCTTCTTCAAAGGCTTTCCTCAGGTTGCTCTCAGACTCACCAGCCAGCTTGCTCATGATCTCAGGACCTAAAAAAATAGCAACACTGTGGCACCCAGAAGAGAGGCAGCTAGCCCCAAAAACATGCAGCTGAATTTTTTTTTAGTACGAGGTTCACATGTATCTATATTTCAAGCCAAAGCAAATACTATCAACCAAGTTCATTAAATTTGCATCTGAACAGGCAAGACCAGCATCCACAATTACTTTCTATCATCATTTTGGTGTTTTCAGTTTACTCTAACAGAATGCAACACTAGCCAATGAGCTACCTTTAGCTGCCTCTTCCCTTACCCTATTTCACACTTGGTGAGCTGCTCTGTAATGTGCCACCACACATAGTTAATGCTCACAAGGGAAGCAATCAAATTATATGGTGACAATTTGTCAGGGTAGGGAAAGAAAAAGCTGTAAGATACCGAAGCTGTCTTTAGCATGCATTACACAGGTATACATTTACCTCTATAAGATTTTATAAATGAGTTCCAAAAAAACCCAACTGCTGGGAGGAATGGGTTAAAAAGCAAAACACTGGTGAGTGCTCAAGTGACCTTGCAGCTGGAAATAACCCTTGATAAGCCTGTGTGAACAGTAGCCAGTGATCCTCTGGCATGAACTAACAGTGCCCATGTCTCTGCTTGTGTGCCCCTGCCCAGGTATTGCTTCAGGGATCCCTCAGTTAGCGAGGTAATGGAAATAAATTTACTCTATGTTTTAGCCATGGGTTTGTGGTTGCCCTGGCTGCCTGTCTGTATTGATTCACACACCAACTAACCAACCAACCGAAAACAACAAGCCACCACCAAAAAAACCAACACCCCAAACCCCATCTCCTCTCAAAGAATAAATAATAAAAATGTGTAAGCACATTAATCCCAGGAGGAAGGGCAGCATTTATCTGAGATCTATAATTGCTGAACACTAGTGCAGGCTCACAGATTTATTCTGTTTTTACAAATCTTCCATCATGCTGAAGGCAGTGGTAATGAAGAAGAAGTATGCTTCTAAAGGATCCAAGAAAAAGAAACCTGACCCTTGGAAGTGCAAGGCTGCCAGCTGACTGAAGCAGGCAAGCTGCAGAGCCACTGGTACGGGCAGGTACTAAGAATGTTTCATTACAGGCAACTCACCAATTCATACCAGCTTTGTCTACAACACTGCAGCTCCATGCTTGGGACTAGCAGACAGAACGCATGGCTAACTCCGACAATGTTATTTTTACGATACAATAGAAATACAAATGTCTAAAGAAATGTCCAGCTCATTAGCATGCAGTAACACCTTCCACACACTTAGAAAGTATATGACAAGGACAACATATGGTTAAAAACAGTCCATTTATATCTGATATCTTGAGATACAAAGCAAGTCACTTCCCTACTGCTGTTCACTGCTATACTGTGCTATATACTTCTTTGCTTTCACCTTCATGGGTCTAAGTGATTGAAATCAGAGAAGAAAAGTGTCACTCCTTAAGTACAAATGTTCAGTTATTCCAACACTGAATGTAAAATGGCACAGAAAAGCACTGAGGAAAAGTCACAGTCTGATCCTTACAGGACATAAACCAGTATTCACCTCAACAGCTACAGGTGAAGAGTGATCAATAGGAGATTCTGTCACTTGTAGCTAAGTCCCAAGGTACTCATAGCTTTCAGGACAGTTCCTCACAATTGTTATATTAAACAGAACAGGTCTTGTGCTTTACTTGAGGGAAAAACAAATCCACAGCAGATCAGCTTATTTTCTGAATGGAACATGCTGGCAGCAACAGAAACAAGTGTCCTGCACCCATATTCATAGAATAATCTCACCACTTCCAGCTCTGCCCTCACCAACATAAATGAACACTCAGCCAGACTTCAGGTCCCTGTATTGCAAAGCTGTCTTTCCAACGAGCCTGCTACAAAACAATCAAGCTTAAGGGAAGTGCCACTACAGACACTTCCACACAAATGGCCTCCAAGTGTCTCCAGATGCACACTTCAAAGAGGTAAGGAAGGATGTCAGGGAGACAACATGGCTCTACAAGCCCTATTAACACCATTCCTTACCATAAGATGGACAAATGAGCACACAGCAGATCTGGGGCCAAAGCAGCCACAAAACTTACCATTGATCAGGAAGAAGAAAGCCCCCGTTTCATTGGCCACCGCTCGGGCAATCAGTGTTTTACCAGTGCCAGGAGGACCATACAGCAGGATCCCACGTGGAGGCTGAGGACAAAGGCAAGGGTGGTGAGTATCTGAATGCCTAAGTAGATTCACAGCGAATCTGTAAGCATTTGATAAAGCCAGTCTGAAATTGTGATGCAAACTCATCCAACAGCTGCCATGTCAGCATTGCTATCAACACCCTTACTACTTCACACAACACACAACAAAAAGCTTGCCAGTAACTGGCAGCGATGATTCAAAGCATCACTCTACTTTGCAAGTTGCCAGTACTTTAATGTGTCCAAAACATGTAAGGAAATACTTTCCTAACACCAGCATTTAAAAAAACCCCAAATATAAGCAAACCAAAACCCCCCCCAAAAAAACCCAAATTACTTATTCCCCTCCCAATACCTCATGAACCTCTGACATCAAGTCATCCTCAAGGGCAAGCCCACTCATCCACCTGGTGCACATGGGGACGTACCTTCACCCCTATGGCCTTGAAGAGAGCAGGGTGTCGGAGGGGAAGCTCCACCATCTCTTTGATTTGAGCCAGCTGCTTCCGGCAGCCACCAATGTCATCATAGCCCACTTCATTCAGCGACTCCTCTTCATCCTACCCAGGAGGAAATACATTAAACATCTGAGTTAAAACAATAGCTCAACAATCCATCCTGGTCTACAGAACCCAGGTTTTTGCTCATTGCCATTTCTTTGATGTCTTGAGATTCTCATTTTCAAGTCTTCCTGGTGTCTTCTACAATTGTTTCTTAGCTCTCTCTTCCCAGACATGCAGAGAGAAATGCCTCATTGAAGCCTACCCTCTTGAATGACAGCCTCTGCTGCCAGGGCCCCTACAGACTCTAGTGCAAAACAAGTTGTGTGACCCTCTGATTTGGCTAGCAAAGATGATAAGACAATGAAGCCCAGTATAAAATATACTTATTCCTTAAACTCTAAGAGGCATTTCTAACTACCTGACATACCCTAGCTACCATACAGTTCTCCAACATAGTGTTTTCTCTTGGGATTGACTAAAATTAGCAGAAAATGTTAAGATCCAGATGTGCAGATAAGACCACCTGTAACCAACTCTTTCAGTATAGCTCTACAGCATCCATTCATTTGGCTGTCCAAATTTCTACTGGCCTTAGTTATCTGTAACATTAGGCCATGCTAAAATAAAATAACACAGCCTGGAATCTCAGAGGGGCTCAGTCCAAGTCCCACAAACTGGAACTACTACACTTCAGGCAGGTTGCTCAGGGTCTAGCCCTATCAAGTGCTGAAGGTCTCCAGGTCTGGAGATTCCTGCCCTCTCCAGGCCTTGTTCCAGGGTTTGGAAAAACCTTTTTCCATTGGGAATTTTCCTTGATCCAGCTTGTGTTATTGCCTCTAGTCCTGTCCCTGGGTGCAGCTCTTGGGAGAGCCTGATTATCCACACCTTCCCACCAGGCAGCTGCCAGTAAGCCTGAACCTTTGCCTTCCCTTCTCCGTGCTGCATCAACCCACTCCCAACTGTTCCTCATTCATTCTGACCTCCAGCTCCCTCATTATTTTTGGTGGCCTTGGCTGAACTTGCTCCTATCTGTCTCTGTTGTGTCCTGAAGAACCCAAACTGGACTCATCTAGTGCCCAGACACGGCCTCACAAGTGTCAAATAGAGGTGAATTTTTCAAAAGGCAGAGCTAACTACAAACTAAGACTCGCCCTGATCTGCAGGCAGTAAAAAGGCACTTACTTTATGAAGCATACAACCACCTTAGCCCATTTCTGAGATTTCCTACTCTGTAACAGTAAGGTGGCCAAGACCTGACAGACAATCCACTCAGGCTGCCTCAAGCTTGGGACACTCAAGGCTAGACACCTTAAGGGACTGGGAGGAAAAAAGAAAAAAAAAATCCATCATTTAGATTTCAAATTTCTCACTGAAAAAGTACCAATTGCTTTCTTTTCACATGGCATGAAATTTAGCAACATTGTAAGCCCTCCCTGCTATGCATCAAGGGAACTCTGGAATTGAAAGATGAATCTAAGTCTGGCATGAGATATATGGAAGCAGATGCAAAAGAGATGCTGCCAAAGTATGGCATCTTGTCAGCAAACCTACGCACTGGTGCTATCTCAGCATATGAGGAAGGATACTGGAAGCACATTTCTCTATCTTCAGCAGCAGCTCATCTCCTGAAACCAGAGGTTTTAATCATTACATTCAATACACGAAATGCCAAAACAGGAACTGCAAACACTGCTGATCTTAAGGAGTGTCACTAAAACAGATTTCAGAGGGGATTCAGTAGAACTATACAGCAGGATTCTGCTCACCTCTCGTTTGATGGGCTCTCCCTCACAATGGATCACTGTGTCCGGAGCCACTATGCAGTATGGGCTTGGATCTGTCTCCACCACTTTGAACTCCACTGCACGCATCCCTCCACGCACCAAGAAGATGTCACCTATAAAACCCCACATTTCAGTAGCCTGCTGCAAAATGTCAACCCTTGTACTACCATCAGCCCCAGAGGACAAGGAAGTGGGTTACAGATATACACTGCTGGCATTTTTAACACTGCTCTGCATTTTAAATTCAAGAGCTGCATGTACTGTGACCACTCGAGCACCATCAAATTTCATCCAGAAACAAACAGCAAAACAATAGAAAAATAATACTCTGCCTAAATACAAAACACAAAGGCAAGGAATCACGTTTCTTTTCCATCCAGTTTCAATTTAACATTTTTAAAAATGTTTTACTTTTTTTCCAGTCCTCCTCCCCACTGGGAAGGAGGGAGGAGGTGTGAGTGAGCAGCTGCATGGTACTTAGTTGCTGGCTGGGATTAAACCATGACAGAGAACTATCAAGCTGCTCTACCAGCCAGCAACAGATATCACTCTTTCTTCTGAAGTTTAGGAAAAAATTAAATCCACAACAGCAAAATCTTACTCTACAGTTGTCAGTCTAATGCTCCACTGAGATCTGTCCAAGCTTCCAGAAATTCTTTTTATTCAGTATCAGGACTAGTTCGCACTCACTGCTATCAGGACTTCAATAACAGGTGCTATTACCTTTCCTGATGGGTCTGTAAGCTTCCAGGAAATATGGCTTGAGATAGACCTCAAACAGATTCCCTGTGATCCCTTCTACTGTGTCATCAATTGGTAACACATGGATACGTTTGCCATATTTCACATCTGGGCAAGGCTGGATGCTGCAACAAAAGAAAACTCAAGTTAACCATATCATGCTGGACTTAAATCCAAGTTTGGGAAGGGCAGTGATGTCCCTTCTCAGGCCAGTATAAATGCCAGAAAGGACCCTCCAAAGCCCTGGTGAGACTTCCCACGTGCATAAGAATGCTGACAAGGCAAAAATCATGCCCATCAAAGAGCTAGTCTTCACAACACATGCTTTCCTTCACTTGTCTCAGCCCTATCCGAAACTGCTGAGGGGTTTCATACTATCTCCCCCACCGCTCTTCTGTAGCTCCCCTTTGCTGTCCCCAAGATACACTCACAAGTTACTAATGTAGCCTCAAGTCCTGTAAGTCATGAGCTAACTTTTGTTTTAACACATGCTCCTGCACCTGGGTCAGGGCAATCCCAAGCACAAGTACAGGCTGGGTGGAGAATGGATTGAGAGCAGCCCTGCTGAGAAGGATTTAAGGGTGTTGGTGGATGAGAAGCTTGACATGACTTGGTAACGCGCACTTGCATCCCAGAAACCAACTGTGTCCTGGACTGCATCCAAAGCAGTGTGGTCAGTAGGTCAAGGGAGGGGATTCTCCCTCTCTACTCTGCTCTTGTGAGACCCCACCTGGAGTATGGTGTCCAGCTCTGGCCCCCCCAACATAAGGAGATCATGGACCTGTTAGAGCAAGCCCAGAGGAGGCCACAAAGATGATCAGAGGGCTGGAGCCCCTCTCCTATGAAGAGAGGCTGAGAAAGTTGGGGCTGTTCAGCCTGGAGAAGAGAAGGCAACAGGGAGACCTTATAGCACCTTCTGGTACCTGAAGGGAACCTACAGGAAGGCTGGAGGGACCTTTTACAAAGGCATGCAGTGACAGGACAAAGAGGAATGTCTTCAAACTGAAAGAGAGATGATTTAGATTGGATAATAGGAAGAAATTCTTTACTGTGAAGGTGGTGAGGCCCCGGCACAGGTTGCCCAGAGAAGTTGTGGATGCCCCATCCTTGGAAGTGTTCAGGGCCAGACTGGATAGGGCTCTGAGCAGCCTGGTCTAGTGGAAGGTGTCCCTGCCTCTGGCAGGGGGGTTGGAACTAGATGATCTTTGAGGTCCCTTCCAACCCAAACTATTCTGTGATTCTATGAGCTACTGCTGAACTAACTGTAAGGGAAAGGGAGCTGAGGGAAAACTTTTGTTCCTTCCTCTCTTCCTCATAACTTAGAATAGAGTTCCTGTTGCTGATAAACCTGATTCTGAACAAAGGTTCTCAGTACCAACCAGGGATAGCCAGGTGTCTGTCAATCCCTTTTTGTGGAAATTAACATTTAGGTTAAAGTCTGAAGGCCCCTTCCCCCTTTTTAAATAAAAATTTCAGCTATTATTTTACAACGTAGGCCAACAGCCTACTGTAGCGACACATCAGAGCATCAAGCTGTGGCAGAGGCAGAAAGCTCAAACTGGCTTTGCCAGCTAAAAAAAGACTACGTGCAACTGCAGCTGAGCACGCAAGTTTCATATGCTAGTTTGTTAGAGACTATTAAGAGATTCTTTAACTACGTGCTTTACAGTGAGGATATAACAGAAGAGTAAATGAAAAGACAGACTGACCCACAGAAGGAAAACAGCTGACAGACTACAAGCAGGAAGCAATTAGTGCATGAATCTGGATTTTGGCAGAAACCAAGCCAAAGAAATTACCACAATAAGTACTTAAAGATCAGTAAGAAAAACTTTGAGGGCAAAAGGTGTGAAAATTCTCTGACCCTTGCAATGAAGCCAAGACAATCACTAACACATCTGAAAGGCTGAGAACCACTACAGACAGTCCAAGCAGAGAAGGGGATAGCACCAGCTGAACTGTCACACTAAAAATTACTCCAACAGTAACCTCATATGGGGTTAAAGTAAGGATTCACCTTTATTTTAAATCCACAGACTAGCTCAAAGCACTGTTCTGTTCCAACTACAGTCATGTTTAAAACTTGCATTTTCTAGTGGTAGAGAGATGGGTGGAACAGACTTCTTCCTCTCCTCTACAGTTCATATGAAACACATTTTGTATTTAAAGATTATTTCAGATATCACCCCAGGAAGTCTAGAGTCAGAAACCAGGCTCCAATTTTCCCAGAACATGCACAATATTCCAGATCAGAAAAATGCTCAGGAGAAAGAACTGTCAGCTCTCACATATTTAAACCTGCAAATTAGCATTTTTATGTTTAAGAAATGCTGACATATTTTTTCTTTCCACTCCCATCATATAATGGAACCTTCCTCCTGTGAGCCAAAACGTATTCTTCAATGCTTTCCTGCTACCTTCTGCAAGTGTTGTACAAAATTCCTGCAACACTTCAAGCATTCCTAATTTTAAAATTATTTTCTAACAAAAATTGGAATATAAACAACCTTCAGGGATTTTTAATCTTGATATTTGACTGCTTCAAGTTTTAACTTCTGTTTGTTATAGGGCAGTTCAGTGCTTGAGCTAACCATACTATAAGATCAATTACAATGTTGCTTACTAGTTTTCACAGTTATCTTGCAAACATTAAAAATTTAGATGGAAAAAACTTGTGAATTCATTTGACAATGTAAATTTGGGAAGAATACTATGACAACAGTGGGGTAATTCAACTACTTAATTTAATGACAGGACCAGGGCTTGTGAAGATCCCAAAGAGTCTTCAAGAATCTTGAGCATAATTTTTTAGTATTAATCTGAATATGCATACAGCCAGAAACACATGCAAAAGTAAACTGAGATCCCTGATGTAAGACACACTTGAAAACATTTCTGTGACCTCCTCCAGAAGATGCAAGAATACTTCCTGCAGGACCCTCTCTCTGCTACGGACCAAAACAATTCAAAGCCAGGGCATAAATTATTTAGGCAACCCAGGGATACACAACAGTTAGCAAACTAGTCCTCACCTGATGACATCACCCAGGCGCACTCTCAAGTTGTTGCGAACAACCCTATTCATGCGAATCTTCTCATCTGAGCAGGTATCATCTGACAGAACAATGCAGACTGCTTCTCTCCTCTTCTTTCCTTTTAGCAGGACAGTGTCTCCTCTGAACAGCTGCAGTTCATCCATTTTTGCCTGTAACCAATAACAGTATTAGAACAAACTTTTGACAAAACAATTGAAGGAAGCAGTTAGTGACCTGATGAGCCCCTTACACCCTCACAGGTCTATGGAGCCAGATGAGATTCACCTGAAGGTACTGATGGAGCTGGTGGAAGAGCTCACAAAGCTGTTCTCCATCATTTATCAGCAGTCCTGGGTAACTGGGGGGGTCCCAAAGGATTGGAGGTTGGCCAATGGGATACCCATCTGCAAGAAGGGTTGGAAGGAGGATCCAGGAAGCTACAGGCCTGTCAGCCTGACCTCGGTGTCCAGCAAGATTATGGAAGAAAATCTTGAGTGTGATCACACAGCAGACACAGGACAACGAGGGGATCAGGCCCAGCCAGCATGGATTTAGGAGGGGCAGGTCCTGCCTGACCAACCTGATCTCCTTTTCTGACCAGGTGACCTCCCTAGTGGATGAGGGAAAGGCTGTGGATGTTGTCTACCTGGATTTCAGTAAAGCCTTTAACACTGTCTCCCATAGCATACTCCTGGAAAAGCTGTCAGCCCACAGCTTGGACAGGTGCACTCTTTGCTAGGTTAAAAAGTGGCTGGATGGCCAGGCCCAGAGAGTGGTGGTAAATGGTGCTGCATCCAGTTGGCAGCCAGTCACTAGTGGTGTCCTCCAGGGATCAGTGCTGGACCCAGTCCTGTTTAATATCTTTATTGATAATCTGGATGGGGAGATCAACTGCACCCTCAGTAAGTTCTCAGATGACACTAACTTGGGTGGGAGTGTTGATCTGCTGGACGGTAGGAAGGCTCTGCAGAGGGATCTGGACAGGCTGGATTGATGGGCCGAGGCCAACAGTAAGAGGTTCAATAAGGTGAAGTGCTGGGTTCTGCACTTGGGTCACAACAACCCCATGCAGCGCTACAGGCTTGGGGAAGAGTGGCTGAAAAACTGCCAGGTGGAAAAGGACCTGGGAGTGCTGGTTGACAGCAGCTGAACATGAGCCAGCAGTGTGCCCAGGTGGCCAAGAAGGCCAATGTCATCCTGGCTTGTATCAGAAACAGTGTAGCCAGCAGGNCTACAACTCCCTGAAAGGAGGTTGTAGCCAGGTGGGGGTTGGCCTCTTCTCCCAGGCAACCAGTGACAGGGTAAGAGGAAATGACCTCAAACTGCACCAGGGGAGGTTCAGGTTGGACATCAGGAAGAACTTCATGGAAAGGGTTGTTAAGCATTGGAACAGACTGCCCAGGGAAGTGGTGGAGTCACCATCCCTGGAAGTGTTTAAGGAACAACTGGACGTGGCACTTAGTACTATGGTTTGGTTGACATGGTGGTGTTTTGTCAAAGGTTGGACTCAATGATCTTGGAGGTCTTTTCCAACCTTAATGATTCTATGAATTCAAGCATTTGAAGGAGAATTACTTGACTTCGGAGAATTACATCTTAGAAGCGATATATTAGATCTACAAAGACGGGTTTTCACTACACTAGTCAAGATCTAATCCTAAAGCCAGACTAAGGGCATGAGCTCAAGTGAATCCTAAAAGTTACAATCAGAATGTATTTTATCATTTACTAATAATTATTATATATGATTATTTATTTAACCCACCTCCCTCACTTGTAACTGCTGCAGCTTCTGACACAAATATTTATATTCATGTTGCAAAATTACATTTCAAGTTAAAAGATAGCAACAGCTTGCAAATTGCCAGATGAAACGCTTTGCTTTTATAGGTGACGCACCTGAGACAGTGACACAACACTGTTGTCTTCATTGATGGCTTCGTCAACAATTAACCGATTGGGCCTGTTCTTCTGCTTCAGAATAGCAGTTGATAAGTCATCGGCTTTAGAGCTGGGAGAGAAAACAGGCGTTAACGAGTCCAAATGATATTGCTCCCCCTTTCACACCCACCCCCCTTTTGTTCTCCATTTTCTACAGGTTTCTTTGTTGTCTTGTCTTTTAGAAACTATACTTGTTTGCAAGTGTCCTGGTTTCGGCTGGGATAAGAGTTCATTTCTTCTCAGTAGCTGGTACAGTGCTGTGTTTTGGATTCAGTATGAGAATAATGCTGATAACACACTGATCTTTTGGTTGTTGCTGAGCAGTGATCACCGAGTCAAGGGCTTTTCAGTGTCTCAGGCTCTGCCAGTGAGGAGCTGCACAAAAGAAACCAGGAGGGAGCATAGCTGGGACAGTTGATCTGAACTGGCCATAGGGATATTCCACACCATAGAACATCATGCCCAGTATATAAACTGGGGGGAGGTACCTGGAAGAGGAGCTGATCTGGGTTTGGAAAGGGGGTCTGGCATCAGTCAATTTACTATTCAAATGGATACAAGCTATGAAGCTATCTATAAAAAGAAGTGGTTAGTGAGATGCTGCTGACTCTAAGATGCTTTGCCTAAAAGAATTAGTCAGACTCATCTGAAATCACATATAACTGCTGCCACAGAAACAAAAGTTCAAGTCTATTTAGTGTCAAATCCCAGATAAATAGGGGAATTAAAGGACAATGCTGTAGCTCCCCGACAGGAAGAGTTGTAAGAGTTTAGCCTGTCAAAGCCTATTAGTTAAACCTAGCAAACCAGTAGAAATATTCAAGTGCTCATGAAAAATGGGGTTTACTTTTTTTTTAAGATATAAGCACCTTTCCATAATACCTTCACAGGACACTGCAGCTCTAGCCTACTATGCCATAAGATATGTGACAGATAATCTGTTTGCCTTGACAAAATGGAGCACACCAAACAAGAAGGAAATGGAAGAAAGGCAGATTAATTGATTTACTTCAAAATCTAATATAGCAAATAATTCACTTTACAAAAGAAATATTAACTTGAACCAACTGATTCCTAAGGAGCTCTTAGAAGTTGTACATTAGCCAGCCACAATAGCAGCAAATTACTGTAACTTGCCTTGGTGGGCATCTGACTACTCTCTCAAAGCAGTCCAGATGTGCCAGTGACCAAGGTCGAAACAGAAACTTAGCACAGTTTGGTTTGATTCTCACCAAAAAGAAAAAAAAATAAAGTATTCCTTTGTCCTAAGCAAGCAGCAAGCACCAGCAAAGAGTAGGAAGCTTTGTGGACAATGGTGTTGGATGTACACTTTGGCTCCATTTTGCTGTTTTAGGGACAAAATAACCAGAAGAAATCAAACCTTGAGTGGAAGTGGCAGAGCAAGCAGCTACACAGCATAAACACAGACTGTATCAGCAGTGCATCACTTGACAGGATCACTGCATTTTTAAGTCACCTTTTCCCTCTTTTCATTAAAGAATGCAAGAGGTGAGAAATCAGCATCCATCCCTTTCAATGACCATGTGAAATGTTACAGATTCATTTTCTAAACCCAAAGATGACACAAGAAAGTCTATTGGATACATCCAAGGAGGAGCTCATGAATTCATTCTATCTTCAACCTAAAACATGGTCCTGGTAAAGTCCTAAAAGGTCCAGGATTTCCAGGAAAACTGAGAGTGCAACAAGAAAACTGAAACCAATACATCATCAGGCCAAACAGGATCTTGTGGTTAAAACAGTGGATAAAAACAACCACCTACTTGTAAGGACCTTGCCTCAACGTTCCTGGACACTGGAAATTAATTTAGCATGTATATTTTAAAACTTGAGCTAAGGGACACCAGAAAAACAATTTAGCCTATTCAAAGTGTAAATGCAAACCATATCCTTCTACACATGAAATGTGGATCCAAAGACCTTTTGATAAGAAACCACTGCCAGACTTTGGCTATATAAATCATCACTGAAACTGAGCAGCTGTCCCTCAGGATGCAGAAATTGCTGTACAGCCTAAAATTGGTCTGGGATACAAGATAAAAATTAATGGAAGAGGAACTGGGCAGCAAGTGGAAGTTTTTGGACCAAAACTTCCAATAAATCAAAAGTTGTATTATATATATCTGGAAAAAAAGTTCAGATACCTTCCAACAGCAGTGCTGAAGAGCACAGCAAGATGTCCACTTAGTTCTGCTGAATGTGAGGAAAAAAGTTTTAGTACTGAAGAACTGAATCTGCAGTTTCCTAAGTAAGAAGCAAAAACTGGATCAATGTTGTCAGTACATTGCTGCACTTAAAGCAATTGAAAAGCTTGGAGGCATTAAGAATGGAATAAAGCTCTCCAAGAAACACAGCATGTAAGCATCTAAACGCATGGGGTCAGCTTCAGTTATCTGACCTAACGGTTCTGCTGACAAAGAAACAAAGGTGTTAAGAAATTATGACAGCTACACAGGAAAGTGATGTTATTTCTCTTACAGACAAGAGTAAGGACTTTGACAGACAAGCACTACCCATCTTCCAATAGCAATTTAGAATATTATTATCACCACTTGCTATCATTGCATCTCTCCTGGGGGTTCATAAAATCATAGAATGGTTTGGGTTGGAAGGGATCTCAAAGATCATATAGTTCCAACCTTTGGCCCTGGAAGTGTTCAAGATCAGGCTGGACGGGGCATTGAGCAACCTGGTCTAGTGAAAGGTGTCCCTGACTATGGCAGAGGGGTTGGAACTACATGATCGTTAAGGTCCCTTCCAACCCAAACCATTCTGTGATTCTACAATTACATCACTTCATCACTTTTCTGTGTCAGAGCTCTCCTTGTTCAGCATGTGATAATACCCAGAGGCTATGCATTGTGGTAGACAGTATGAAGAGTGAGATCAGAAAGTAATTACTGATTCTTCTGAAAACAACTACCAACCTTCAAAGCTCTACATAAAGTAGGGAACTAACTTGTTCCTGCATGTCTATGTTAAATATACAATGAAAAGTCACCGACTCAAAATTATTCCAGCTTTAGTAACAAAAGTGAAAACAGTCATGCCTCCTGTATGCTGGTATACCTTTTTATCAATACCCTCATAACTCACTTCCTGGATAAAATCTGTCAGTGTTTTTTTATCACCCTGAACATCCATATTACAGTCTGAACTACTTTCTTCGGGTAAGTATTAAAAAAAAAATACCTTGAAGCAAATGAGTGGAATATCTGATGATTGCAGCCACTTACTGGAACACCATATGACAATCAGGCAAGTGAGTTCATACCCATGCTCGAGATGCCAAATTCTCAAATACTGTTTCAGACAGGTATGCACACAAATCCAAGAATCTCTTCAGAAATACTCTATTAGGTCTTGCAATGCTATACTCTGTGCTAAAGCTCAATTCAGCAAGATGGCTGCCAACAGCATTGACCCAAAAATTGTAACTAAGAAGTAACTGTTTTCCAGTTGTACAGGAACTTTTTTTTGATTCCTGTGTGGTGAGAACAACTTTGCAAAAACATAAATTTCTTTTTAAAAACACTGCTCACCTCAGACTCAAAATACGCCTTTGAGACCATCACTTCCATCACAAGCTCTACCACAGATGTTAAATTCTTGGCACACCTTGCTGGAACTGACTTAATAAGACCAAGTGGGTCTAAATTGCAGAAGTTGCAAAAGAAAAGGAGAAGATAAACCACAGACACTAAAGGGACTGAAAGAGCCTCTGGCAAAGCCAAGTCACTTGAAGTATTCTTGGATTTGGAAATTAGCTTTAGGTTTTATTTTTACTCCTCTCAAGGGACTGTGAAGTGACTTGCACATGTGGGCTGGGAGCAGAGAGGCCAGTATTACTCAACTGACTTTTGAGGAGCACAAAATATGACCCTCAGACTAGAACTGAAGACAGCGAGGCAAGACACTAGAGACAAAAATATAGCTGATTGCCCCAGCTGCCACAGGGGCCAGTCCGGTACAACATATCTTCATCTTCTTATGCCAAGTCTCTTCCAGCCCCGATCTGAGGGCCGCTGCGGACCTGCGGGGAGGAGACCAGGACACGCCTCTTCCCTCTAATGTCCCGGCCAGCCGCTCGCCCCAGCGCTCCGGGCTCTGGAAAACAAAGCCTTCCTTGGCTGAGGCCTAGCCCAGGCGAGACGGCCCCGGCCAGGCCTCGCCCCCCATTACTCAACACTTCCCGAGGAGGCCCGGCAGGCGAGGAGCGGCGGCGGCACCCAGGGCCCCGCTGCGGACAAGCTCCTGGCTGGGCGAACACGAAGAGCGGCCCATCCCCCTCCCGGCCCCACCCCCACTTCCTCAGAACCTGAATGACACAGCGGGATCGGGAAGAGAATTGGGCCCGCCGTCGGGCCCGGCCTGGGTAGCGCCGCGCGAAGGCGAGGTGAGGAGAGCTAGGCCAACCCGGGCCCATGGCCACCGCAGCCGGGCCTAGGCCGCGGCCTGCCGGCGGACGGCCCACACTTACTCGGATCCTGAGGCCATGGCGTTGAGAAGAAAAGAGGCGAGGCGGCCGGCAGCAGCTCCTCAAAACGGGTGACGGTAGGTCTCGGACAGACTCGCAGAAGCGATGGTACGTCAAGACGCTTTACGCTGACTGAACCTCAGAACCGACTCATCGGAAGAGGAAACTCCGCCTCACGCTGCCTCACCTGCCTAACAACAGCGTGCGCTGACCAATCGGAAATTTCGTCCGGCCACCATCTCAGCCAATCGGAAAGGTGGAAGCGAGGGGACGAGGAAAAAAAAGAACGCACGCTCTCCCTCCTCCGCCCTACTCCGCCCCGCCCTTTCCCAATCATCACAAGCCAATAGCGACACCCATCAGCCAATTGCAGCGCCTTCCTTGCCGTGGCTGTTCTACAGGGCAATACGGGTCGAGCAGCCAATGGCAAAAATCCACCAACGCGAAAATCCAGGCGGAAAGTCCCACCACGATAGCCATCCGAGCTACTCTCGCCTGGCGATTGGCTAGCACCCGAGGAAAGGGAAACGTGTGGGGAGGCTTGCAGCCAAGCAGGAGGGGTGGGAGGCCAGTGCTCGGGGAGTAGCTCGAGTGCGCTTTGCGCGCCCGGGCTCAGCTGACTGGACCGCGCGCGTAGGCTCGGGCAGTGAGGCAGGTTTGGACCCGTAGAAGGTGGTCTCTGCGGCCTCGGCGAGGCTTTGGGGGGACATGCCCCAGAGGCTTGATTTCCCCCCGAGTGAATGGGTGTGTGTAGGGACCCAGCCCTTCCTCTCCACCCAAAGGTACCTGCAGGACTCCTTTCCTCAATTTTTTTTGCAGGTTTTTCTGTTCCCTGATTTTTTAGGCAGGATTGGACTGCCCCACCAGACCCACTGCAGGACTCATGTTCCTAGCCACTCGTTCCAGCATAGACCCTGTTCCACCAGGGGTTTGAAGCTCTAGTTCCCCTTGAACCACCTGAAACAGCCATCCCACAGCTCTTTCATCACCAGCCACCCCTCCACAACTACTTCTCGGTCTGTTTGGGCTCTCACATGCCCACCTGGGTGGCATTTCCTTAGGGCTAGAAACATTGCTGCAGCCAGGTGGCATTGCATCTACAGCCCCAGCCCTGCTCATCTCAGGAGGAATCAGAAATGTACAATGCTTGTCCTCAACCATCCAGTGCTGGCAGGCACTCCCTTGTTTTCTCCTAGATGTCTATAAAAAATTTAATTACCTGGTGCTCTCTTCCAAAGAGCCGACTAGTACTTAATCCCTGCCTCCTCTCTTCTGCCCTCCTTTTTTTAAAGCCCAAGCAGTAAGGTGGGACTGAAGAAGAGCGGCCGTGGGGCTCTCCCAGCCCAGAGGAGTCTGTCTCTGCTGAATTAAACCTCTCCCAGCAAGGTGTTTGTTATGGTTTAGGAATGGTACTCCTCAATTTAGTGCCCCCACCTAGACTCTCCCAAACCATGGGGATGGAGTTGAGAACTGGAGGCACAAAATATGAAGATCATGGGTTGAGATAAGAACAATTTACTGGAAACAGCAATGAAATAAGAAAACTGAACAGTAGCAGCAACAATATTAATAACAAAAGGTATAAGAAAAGAAACAATTTACATGGACAGCCCCCAATGATGCCCAAAAGATAGGCTGGAAATAAATCCCCATAGACCGATGTCTATAGAGCAGGTATTTGTTTATTGCAG
>VXAZ01001536.1:0-47323 GCA_013399875.1 Gymnorhina tibicen
GTGTGCTATTACATGTTCCTTGTCATCAGGAAATTAGCATCCTACGCTTCGTTACTTAGTATATTCCAACTAAATCGTTAACCCATGTCCTCTTCAATCTGTAAAATCAAAGTCTTTGAAACTTTAGGATCTTTTTTGGTTTTCAAACCATATTCAAGCTTTTTTAGCAGCACAGCTTAAGTTTCAAAATGTATGAAACCCCTAAATAATTCTGGGTGATCTATCTTGCTACATCCATGAGTGATATACATCTAACAATGTCTTTAAATACTTGAGCAGTAAAAACTCCTAGTCTGATAAGCATCATAGGCGGACCACCACAACTAAACAAAAAGCTCAACAGTTGAGATCAGAGGGAGAAGTTTAGACTAACAGTCTCAGAAATTTTGAAAAGAAGCTATTACTTGTTTCTGTGTTCACAGTGTTCATGCCACTTTTATGAATGTTTTGCTGGAGTCTAAGAAATTGAGGTTATTAATAAAGGCAATTTCTTATTGAGTGCTCTACACAGAGAAATGACAAATATGTATATCCAGAGATACTGTTCCCTTGGAAACCATAATTCAGCCAGTTTGTGCACATATATTAAAGAATATGTTTATGCAAGGAAGATGAGATATGGTTTCTTTGGGGAGCATAACATTGACTTTACTGACTTTTGTGTGCGCTAAATGTCAACCATTATTTTGCATTAATATATCTTGTACTTTCTTTATTGCATTGCACTTGCTGAATAGCACACTGCATGCTCCTATAACGAAAGGATGTTTTGTGGTATTTTTATGCAGAAGAGAAGATAGACATAAAGTAGCAACGAGAGCTGAAATTATATATTTTCGCTCTCAGGTTATTCTTTCAGTTGTCAAGCTTGGAGCTGAAAGATCATTTCTGCTTACAGATCTGCACAGCTGCAGAGAGAGACATGATCTCTTTGTTGTAGGGAATGACACTCGTAAAAACATTACACAGAAGGATCTACCTTAGAGCATTACACTGCTAGCTTTCATCTTCAATATAAACAGAAGTTATAGATGCAGAAGTCTAGAAAGGAACTTGTCAATACTCTTAAGTTAGTGAGAGTTTAGCTTTCTTGTTAGACAATGAAAAACTTCAAATTTACATAATGCTCATGTTACATCACAATAGCTAAAGAAGACCTGCAAGGCCTAAATATTTAGCAAGTTTTACCTTTAAAGGCAGTCTAAAAATACATCAGACACTTATCTTGCAGGCATGGTTGCATTGTAAATGAAGTAGAAGGCTGACAAAACAATAAAAAAAAAATTGGTTTTCAAATTCAGGTGACTGAAGCATACTTCATTACAAGAATTCAGGGTAAGAACCTAAGTAGAACTATCAGTTTAAATCCCACCCCAAGAATCTATGGGGGCAGATAGAATGACCAGAATTCAACAAGCCTTTCATTGCCTTACTTAAATTTTGCATTCATGCTATATGAACAAACATAAACCAGGAAAAGACTAGAAAATTCCTAGTTGTGGTGATTTGGCCCTGGCTAGCAGTGAAGTTCCAATACAACCACTTGCTCACTCACTTCCCCTCTCCCTAGAAGGAATTGGGAGAAGATGGAAAGAACATGAATGAAATAACTTGTGGATTTAAAAGAAAATAGGAAAATAACTCACCAATTACTATTGCAGGCAAAATAGACTTGGGGAATTTAACATATTGACAAGTAGCATAACCTTAACATATTATTTTTGGTTCCAGTATTGGGAAACAAATTTTGTTCTGGATTTTGTTGGGATAATTTTCCTCATAGTAACTTGCCTGCACTGTCTCTTGGTTTTGTGATGAAGCAATATTAATAACACACACAACAACATTTTAGCTGTTGCTAAATAGTGCTTAAAAAATACTTCTTTGTTTCTCATGCTGCTTTGGCAGCAAGTAGGCTGGGAATGGGCAAAAAATTGTGAGGGGACACAGCTGGGACAGCTGACCCCATTTTTTGTTTTCATCCCAGGTGGTAATTAAGTTCAGTGCTGTGTTAACATATTTCATGCATTTACATATCTTCCTATACTGTATCAAGCAGGCTGTACCTTGGACTAAGCTTTAGTGGAGATTCCTACTTTGGAAACAAGTTTACAAAAACCTGGGTTTATGAAAAAAGCCGAACAACATAATACAGACTGTTATTTGACTTTAAATTTGCAGTAGATTCCTATGAAGATGAGTTCACTCTGCTGTCAAACATTATCACAAACAGTCCTGCTAAAGTCAGTGAGATTTTTCATGGAGAAAGATGCTACCCATTTTGGTCTGAGTTATCAGGTTCTATCCCATAATTATTACAGTGAACCATTAAAGTCTTGACATTTATCACACTATGGTATTTGCCATTAGTGAGGCATTTGCAGTTCCCCTAAGCTTGAATGGGGAGTACTGCAAATACCATATGAAGTTTAACTACCATCAGCAGTAAATGTCAAGATTTTAATGGTTCTTTCTCTGCATGTAATATGAAGTTAGAACTGAAAATGTTCCAAAAAGTCTGAGTTCTGAACTGAGTTTGGTTTTTTGCATCCTATATTGTATCCTGTAATTTTACTAATTTAGGTTAGGCTTGAGATTTTATTTCAGGTTTATGGAAACTCTTCTGTCAATAATTTAACAGAAGTTTCACTTTCTTAGAAGCATGCATCATGCATAACAACACTCTACACAAGCGTTGCCAGTAAGTGCAAACATTACTGAATCATTTACATAAAAGTTAGTAATATAGTGTTTATAGTATAGTGTTAAAAGTATAAAATACTGTCTTATAATAATATAGTGTAATTAGTTTTGCAAACCATTCTTCATTAGCTAGGAGGAACTCCAAAAAATTCCAAACTATTAACTAACCTTATTGTAAGATTCTACCTAGAATAGATGTGAAGAATATTAGAAGTTTCGGTATTATTCTTCGAGACTCGAGAGAAAATATGTGCAGGTACAAATACACGCATGAATACACGTTTGACATAAGACCATTTTCATTACCCCCATTTTGTAAGGCTGCAAGCTTTACTTTGGATACAAGCCTTGTTGACACATGTTGTTCCTTGCACACTACAGTAAAATAGCTAAAATTCAGTAACTGGTAACATTTCACTAAACATGGACAATTTGCAAACCTCAATAAGCCTCCCAGGTTTGGAGTATCATTTCGGAAGGAAGAGGGAAAGAAAGAGTTAATAAAAATTGAAGCAAACTAACCAAATTAAAGAAGAAATGCAACGTCTTCCTACACTTATCTGCCAGCTTATAGTGCATCAGGGCCCTGTTCACTCTGTAATTCACATCAGGTATCCATGAAAAGTGGTGCAATTTTCAGTGATATGTAGAAGTCCTGAGGGGTGACTTCAGCTATATCAGCTATATACTCAAAATTGAATTAATTTATTGCATTAATTATCCATCACCATGCACTGCAAAAGATTTTGGTTCTGAAAAAACAGTGTCTTTTACATTGTTCAAGGGGTAAGAGGGGTTCTTGCACCTTTTTTTTTTCTTAACTTGTTTCTGGTTTATCTTTATAAAGATAAGATATAGCTTTGTATGAGGCACAAACCAATTCCAATCCATTATCTAGTTGTCTACTAATGCCTTTAATAAATCTCTTTTCATATCAAGAGATCAGATGACCTTTCCAACACTCATTGATTATTATTGTGGGGAAAAGCAATACAGCCTTTAAACTATATACAGTGCCTGATATTTCACTTAAAGAAAACAACAACAAAGTTGTTAATCCTGCTGAGTATGTATGTTCATTTACTATCAGTGATGTTTTTCAAATGGAACTGGAGATTTTGGCTGGATTTTATTCAGTTCATGAAAGGAGCAAGTCTCGAATAATGAAATAATTTTATTTCACAATTCGTACAGCATATATTCTTGTCTGTGGACATGCATAGGATAAATGATGAGGATATTTAAGGTATAAAGACAAAGAATATTCAGAAATAATTTCTACCCAGTAATGTCTACAGCCTGCTATCCAGTGTTTCACAAATTTGGGTTTTTAATGAATAAGAGCCTTTTCATGTGCACAGTATTTTTAATTACTAGACTGGTAATAATAAAGATTATGCAGATATGTATATGCTTACTTATAGAAAACCTATTTTTATCAGGATTTACAAAAAAAACATCCATAGAAATATTTATTTTTTCTTCCTATGTGAAAAACAAATTGTATCTGTCACATGCAGTCCTTGAACCTTTATATGCTTGGTACAGGCAAGAAGAAAAAATCTATTAGACAGTTTTCTCCTTAACCTCATTTTATTAACTAGAATAGTTGATAGTAGACACATATTTTCAAGCAAATTTATCACTTCAAAGAAAAAATATAAAAGGACCAATTATTTACCTCATGCTGTTCTTGCAGTGAAATGCTAAGCATTGGTTATTATCATTCATGCAATTTTCTGACTCTATTACAAAATGGTTTGAAAAACAAGGAAATAACTTTAATTACTTCTGTAGAAACTTACTCCTATTTTTAAATAAAAAACTTGCTCTCACTCATTCAAAAAAAAAGGCTGGACCTCTAAATAACCATGAATACACACCTGAGTACAAAAGATTCTTTAATACACTAGGCAGATAGACTTCTGCTGTTAAATATCAATCTTCTTATATAATCTATTTTGAAAAAAATATCCTCAAGGCCGTATTTAAGGTTTAATTAATGAAGAAACAACCACTGGGAATTATTACTGTACATTATCTTATATAGTCAGTGCTCACTCTTTTCTTAATTGCTCTAAATCATTTTAGAGAGGTTTTCCCTTGTTCCTTCTTTATTTGTCCTGGTTTCAAAATTGACATAAAGCAAAAAATGTCCCCTGGCTTGAAACAGGGTAAGTCCACTAGGAATACATCCAGCCTGACAGCTTGAATAGAATTTTCTTAAGAAATTTCCAGCATCCTTACATGTTTTAAAAAATATTTTCTACTTCCTTAATTTGGTACTAATAAAACAAGTTTTGTTTTAACCTAATATCATTTTACATTATGATGTATTCATTCACATTATATATACATTCACATTATTAAGTGAATGTATAATAAAATGTAAACTTGGAAAACAGTCATATATTATCAGATGGTGTAGAACTATGAAATCAGAAAAAAAACAATCAGAACATTTCTTCATGCTGCTAAGATAGGATTCAGCTTAAGATTCCTAAAATGCAGTATGTAACTGTAGGTCTCTAAGACTCAGCAAATGTAATCTATTTAGCTAACTTTGATTTATTCTTGCATTTGGACATCTCTACAGCTTTCCATGCTACAACTGAACTGCCTAAACAGAGGCACACACAAACAATTTGGAAAATTTAAACAATTATATTATTCCCAGTCTTCAGCTGCTCATACAAAAGAGTTAGCCCGTCCCCCCCCCACTACCAGTTTTGTGTGAATTTGTATCTGTCAGACCTTCATGAATACTTCAGATACCTTTAAAACACCAGAAAATACTGTTACAGTTAAGAGCTGATTCTCATCTCCAAGTTTCACTGACTGGTTGGACCATCTCACCACTGATGATGGTGGGAACATAGAAATGTAGCTCAGACATAGATATCTAAATTTGGACATTTAAATAAAATTTTGAGGACCAAAAAGCTATTGCAATGTCATTGTGCACATCTCCTCACTTCTGGACATTTGCTGGCCTGGGCTCAGGTGCAGCTGGGAAAGAGCACAGATAGTGGTCTTGGGGAGAATTGTTTGAAGAAGATGGACTCGGTAGGGTCTGCCTCCCTTTCCTCCCAAATGGAGCTGTAATGTGGGGAGTGGCCTGAGTTCCAGCCTCTGCTGTGACATAGCCAGGCCCTTACCCACAGGGTAATGCCCTCAGCCTTACCCTATCCCTAGAGAAACTTCCAGTGTCCAGGGCTGGGCTTCTCCCAGTTTTCCCCAGCTGCCCTGTTCCCTAGCTGGGTCAGTGAAACAGGTCCTGGCTGCAAGTCCGTGCCCTGATGGCCCCTGGGGAACTTCTGATGCCCCTAAGCAGCCACATGCTGCACCTTCACAGACTTACGAGCAGTCAGTAACATGCATCATCATCCATCTGGCTGCTGGAAAATTGGTAAAAACAGAGTGCTAAATTTTTTACTTCTTGTTCTTGTTTGGTTAGAAGTGTTTGAAAATTATTCCAGAAAACCTCCATACTGACAGAGATCACCTAGGCAAAAATAATTTAAAAGTTAGCACTTAAAAAAAAAAAAGATCCACTGAAGATATTTGGAAAGAACAACTGCAGGAATTGGGACTTCAGAAGGAAAACTGCAGTGTCAGGAAAATATCTATAGTACAAAATAATCTCCATGGAGTTGCTATGCTTTTATTTCCACTGATAAGGAGTACGTAATGAAAACCTTGGCCTTTACCTACATCCTCGTACGAATTTGTGCCAGATCTGTGATGTACAACCCATTGCAGATAAGCAAAACAAAACAAGTCTGGTATGGGAGTTACCTTCCCGAGGAATTTCTGGGAAAGGTCTGTGGAGTCTCTGGCTGCTGGCATCATCCAAAGTCATGGTAAATTGACAGACGCTAAATAGAAATTTCTGCAGATGGGAAAAGCAGATTTCTTGAGATGATTGCTGAAGTTCAGGATAGGTGAATAGAATACTCTGCAGAGGGAGCAGGCTGTTGGGTACTTCTCATAACTGAAAAAACTCTCTTGATCAACCCTCAATACAGTCAGTATAATACAATGAGTACATCTCGGATATGAGGGAAGAGCATGGCCCAACATCTGAGATATTCAAACTGATTTACAAAAGGCAATCTTAAAGATGTGTAAGGCTAAGTGAGTAAAGTTAATTTTTACAGAATGGCATACTTTCAGAAGTGTGCTGCCTGTCTCCTATATCCAGATTCCTGAATATTAATATTATGGACTGATGAGAATTTCCTGGCTTTCTGACTGGAATATAATGATAGCTGCATAGTACCAAGAGATGAAGTTTTAGTATTCTATAAAATCCTCACATATAAGAGTAAAGGGATGAATTACTCATCCTGGAGACAAAAGTTCACCTATGGATGAACTCTCAAAGATATGTTGTGCAGACATTTAGTTTTTGAACTTTTAAACATCTTTGGACTTAGTACAAAGGTACTTAGTACATAAGTAAACACAATAAAACACAAGTGCATTAAGACAATTAAACAAGAGTAAGTAGAGTTCAAATTCAAGGAGAGCATAGGGTATTTTAGCTAGGAAGAAATAATCATCTACACAAAACCAAATAAATCTGGTAGGGAAAAGGAGGAGGAAGCTTATGCTTTCTGGGATTAACGAAAGTAAATGTTTTGTTAGATAGGTGAAGGAGGGGGTTTTGTTCGGTTTTAGCTCATGTCTCAAGTCAGGTGCAATCTTGGAAATTTGAAACTTTCTCCCTGCTAAACTCTAGAAAATATTAAGGAGAAAAGTCCAGAAGACAAAGACAGGCAAATCTAGGAAACACAACTGTTCTAGGCTCCATATTCTGTGGAAGAGAAATCTGAAATACAAGTTCTCAAATAGTTAAGACACAGTTGCCAAGTGGAAGAGGATATTGGTGAAAATACTTGAATTGGAAAAGAATTAATGAGCTTAAGGTAGACTGAACATTTCTGTACAGTGTTTTCAGAAGTTTAAACATGTCCTAGTTAAACACTGGAATAGATCATACAAATTATACTGTGTAGAAAACAGATCTAGAGTCTACATCCCCTTTTTTGCAACATTTGCCTAGAATTCATTTTGAATAGCATATTTCACTGTAGGTTTGCAGTTGAACTTGCTAACCTCTTCAAATCTTTTACAGACTTGTTTTTTTTGACTTCTCAGAGGTAATCCCTGAATAAAGGCTACTATCTTCTTTTTTTTTTTTGTATTACTTGATAAAGTATAATTTAAAAACATATTTTTCCTTGATTTAATAATCTGCTCTCTCTTTCTCACTCAGACAAATTCATGTGTTTAACTTTAGTTTTTCATAAACTGCCACACATAAAATATTAATCTCAAAGCAACGAAGTCATTATTCTGAAGGTTACATACTGCGTTAGCAGGATGATTGGCTATTGTAATTAGAACTTACTTGTTCAACATTTAAAATATTATTGTTCTAATATTCTTGTCTAAGATCACAGTATAAAACTATTCTTGTGAACAAAGAATCCTATATTTGTCATTTTACCCATTTTCATTCTCTGAGGTTGCTTAATGGAGGTTTTTCTCCAGGTGATGGGTTTGTGTTTGAGTTATGTTGAAATGGATTGTATAATACTGATTTGCATTATCTGAAGGTCTGACTTACTCCCTTCCCTTTTTTCTTTTTTTCCCCCAGATATTTTGTGACACTCTATCACCAGGATGTCCAAATTCTGTGAAACGAAACTGTTACCAAGGAAAAAGAAATATAGGAAAGGAAAATGATAGTGAAGAGGTAAAAATGGATCAAGTATTTCTGCTGCTGTTCATGATTTTCAAAATCCTTTTGTCTCTAATACCTCTCAGTTTTTAGTTAGCCCTTCAAGTAAAAGCTCCACCCCAAATTTTCTTCAGGCAAAATAGAATTAAGTCGGAATTTGCATGCAGGCAAAGTGAAAAGGAAAATTCCTTGAGGGATGCCAAATGTCCATAGAGATGGAAATATACGTTAAAGAAAAGAAAACATCCCTGAAGAAAAGAAATATATTGCCAAAGTGGACACAAAATTGACAGTTTTCCTTTATGAAAGTAGAACCTAAATTTCAGTTGGCTTCATAGGGATGCTCTGAAAAAAAACAAAGTGAAAATTCTAGAACACTTTTTCCTGTTCGTGGATGCACCATTATGAGCAAACACACCTTTTAAGAGCAAGTCTTCTCAGCATCAGACTGTGCATAGTTGTGTTGAATAATAGATAAGTAGCAACACAAGGGAATTAGCACTACAGAAGAAATACAATGAAAATAAACTAGTCTCTAGATAATAAAGAAAAGAGGAAAATACAAATGTATTTCAAGATTACAGATTTCCTGGCATTTATAGCTACTAAGGAAAATATTATGTGATTAAATTAATATCCCATCTCAAAGCCCATTTTCTTCTCATTATAGAAAATATTCCAAAACAAAGCTACATGTGAACTTTTCACACTTGCAAAAATCAGCAGTGGGCAACACAGAAAATCTACTAAGTTAACTTTTACAGATTGAATTTTAACTGCTATTTTAATATATATGATTTTGAGGTGGCTTGACCCTGTCTTCCTCAATTAGAGGAGACAAAATATAGCGGAATGCTCATGGCTCGAGATAAGGACAGGCAGTGGCTCTATTTTGGAGCCAATTGGTCTTGACATCATCAGACACAGAGGAAGCTTCTGGCAGCTTCTCACAGAAGTCACCCCTGTAGCCCCACTGCTACCAAAAAGGACAATTACAAAATATTTGCATGTACTCAGAAGATTTTCCCTAACTGGGAAGAGTCTCAATCATTTCCAATACATTGACAAAATCCTTTGGAAATTTTGCTGCATTTTATAAGCTCTAGTCTTATGTTAGTATCACCAAAGTTAATAATCTCTTTAACCAAACCAAATATAAGGAAGTTATTTAGCGGTTTCCCATCAGTTTGTTTTCAAATCTTCTAAGCTGCATTAAAATGTGCTGGTTTATTTGCTCATCAGCAGAACTATCCTGTTACTAGTACCTAATATGATAGGAAGTAGATACTTTACAATAGTAAATTCCCAATTTCTTCTTGTAGAGTGGATCAGAATTCATTCAAGGAATCTTACAGAAAATCTCTAAGCAATTTGGACTTGACAAACAAAAAGTCACAATACTGTGTGCTAAAAAAGGTATTTTCTCTTTGTCCGTAAAATTAAGTATACTGGGTAGTTTAGAAATATCCAACATATTATGTTTGGAGATATCCAACATAATATGTTTGGATATATAATCCAAATTTGGATATATAATCCAAACAATGAAATGAATACACCTGTAATCAAAAGTAAATGTGATCAGCAGCCTATCCAAGCAAGTTGACTTGTTCTCCTGTATACCTGAATTTCTGTTAACTTTGGTCCTTAATCCCACAGACGGAATTTCCCAGATACGCATTTTTCTGTCGTATTGTGAGAGACTGGAAGGACTGCTGGGTCGAAACATTTCAGGAGCATGTGTGTAGGGGAAAGGGGAAAGTCTTGCTCTGGTGAGACAATGCCCTGCTGGGAACACCCCACCCCTTGGGCCTGTATTCCTGCCCCACAGTAGCCACAAATCCCTGGTGTACTGGAGGCAGTGCCCCACGACTTCCCCTGGAGCTCCTAACCCAGCTCCNAGATATTTTGTGACACTCTATCACCAGGATGTCCACATTCTGTGAAACGAAACTGTTACCAAGGAAAAAGAAATAGAGGAAAGGAAAATGATAGTGAAGAGGTAAAAATGGATCAAGTATTTCTGCTGCTGTTCATGATTTTCAAAATCCTTTTGTCTCTAATACCTCTCAGTTTTTAGTTAGCCCTTCAAGTAAAAGCTCCACCCCAAATTTTCTTCAGGCAAAATAGAATTAAATTGGAATTTGCATGCAGGCAAAGTGAAAAGGAAAATTCCTTGAGGGATGCCAAATGTCCATAGAGATGGAAATATACGTTAAAGAAAAGAAAACATCCCTGAAGAAAAGAAATATATTGCCAAAGTGGACACAAAATTGACAGTTTTCCTTTATGAAAGTAGAACCTAAATTTCAGTTGGCTTCATAGGGATGCTCTGAAAAAAAACAAAGTGAAAATTCTAGAACACTTTTTCCTGTTCGTGGATGCACCATTATGAGCAAACACACCTTTTAAGAGCAAGTCTTCTCAGCATCAGACTGTGCATAGTTGTGTTGAATAATAGATAAGTAGCAACACAAGGGAATTAGCACTACAGAAGAAATACAATGAAAATAAACTAGTCTCTAGATAATAAAGAAAAGAGGAAAATACAAATGTATTTCAAGATTACAGATTTCCTGGCATTTATAGCTACTAAGGAAAATATTATGTGATTAAATTAATATCCCATCTCAAAGCCCATTTTCTTCTCATTATAGAAAATATTCCAAAACAAAGCTACATGTGAACTTTTCACACTTGCAAAAATCAGCAGTGGGCAACACAGAAAATCTACTAAGTTAACTTTTACAGATTGAATTTTAACTGCTATTTTAATATATATGATTTTGAGGTGGCTTGACCCTGTCTTCCTCAATTAGAGGAGACAAAATATAGCGGAATGCTCATGGCTCGAGATAAGGACAGGCAGTGGCTCTATTTTGGAGCCAATTGGTCTTGACATCATCAGACACAGAGGAAGCTTCTGGCAGCTTCTCACAGAAGTCACCCCTGTAGCCCCACTGCTACCAAAAAGGACAATTACAAAATATTTGCATGTACTCAGAAGATTTTCCCTAACTGGGAAGAGTCTCAATCATTTCCAATACATTGACAAAATCCTTTGGAAATTTTGCTGCATTTTATAAGCTCTAGTCTTATGTTAGTATCACCAAAGTTAATAATCTCTTTAACCAAACCAAATATAAGGAAGTTATTTAGCGGTTTCCCATCAGTTTGTTTTCAAATCTTCTAAGCTGCATTAAAATGTGCTGGTTTATTTGCTCATCAGCAGAACTATCCTGTTACTAGTACCTAATATGATAGGAAGTAGATACTTTACAATAGTAAATTCCCAATTTCTTCTTGTAGAGTGGATCAGAATTCATTCAAGGAATCTTACAGAAAATCTCTAAGCAATTTGGACTTGACAAACAAAAAGTCACAATACTGTGTGCTAAAAAAGGTATTTTCTCTTTGTCCGTAAAATTAAGTATACTGGGTAGTTTAGAAATATCCAACATATTATGTTTGGAGATATCCAACATAATATGTTTGGATATATAATCCAAATTTGGATATATAATCCAAACAATGAAATGAATACACCTGTAATCAAAAGTAAATGTGATCAGCAGCCTATCCAAGCAAGTTGACTTGTTCTCCTGTATACCTGAATTTCTGTTAACTTTGGTCCTTAATCCCACAGACGGAATTTCCCAGATACGCATTTTTCTGTCGTATTGTGAGAGACTGGAAGGACTGCTGGGTCGAAACATTTCAGGAGCATGTGTGTAGGGGAAAGGGGAAAGTCTTGCTCTGGTGAGACAATGCCCTGCTGGGAACACCCCACCCCTTGGGCCTGTATTCCTGCCCCACAGTAGCCACAAATCCCTGGTGTACTGGAGGCAGTGCCCCACGACTTCCCCTGGAGCTCCTAACCCAGCTCCTAAGTGGTCACCAGACCAGAAATCCCACCTGGGGGAAGGTTCCGGAAAAACCAAAGTGTACTTACGGTAGAGCACAATGTAACCGCATATCTTGACCCTACTTCTTGGATTTTATGAGTTGGAGCATGTCCTAGGTTAAAATATAGATGCATTCAAGTATTCTATTACCACCAGCTGTGGGCCATTAGCTGTTATTGCCTGCTAATGACCCACCCCTGATAACAGACAATGGGCCATCAAGAAACCCCCACATGACTCATGGACTTATCTCATCCTACTGTNAAAACAAAGTGAAAATTCTAGAACACTTTTTCCTGTTCGTGGATGCACCATTATGAGCAAACACACCTTTTAAGAGCAAGTCTTCTCAGCATCAGACTGTGCATAGTTGTGTTGAATAATAGATAAGTAGCAACACAAGGGAATTAGCACTACAGAAGAAATACAATGAAAATAAACTAGTCTCTAGATAATAAAGAAAAGAGGAAAATACAAATGTATTTCAAGATTACAGATTTCCTGGCATTTATAGCTACTAAGGAAAATATTATGTGATTAAATTAATATCCCATCTCAAAGCCCATTTTCTTCTCATTATAGAAAATATTCCAAAACAAAGCTACATGTGAACTTTTCACACTTGCAAAAATCAGCAGTGGGCAACACAGAAAATCTACTAAGTTAACTTTTACAGATTGAATTTTAACTGCTATTTTAATATATATGATTTTGAGGTGGCTTGACCCTGTCTTCCTCAATTAGAGGAGACAAAATATAGCGGAATGCTCATGGCTCGAGATAAGGACAGGCAGTGGCTCTATTTTGGAGCCAATTGGTCTTGACATCATCAGACACAGAGGAAGCTTCTGGCAGCTTCTCACAGAAGTCACCCCTGTAGCCCCACTGCTACCAAAAAGGACAATTACAAAATATTTGCATGTACTCAGAAGATTTTCCCTAACTGGGAAGAGTCTCAATCATTTCCAATACATTGACAAAATCCTTTGGAAATTTTGCTGCATTTTATAAGCTCTAGTCTTATGTTAGTATCACCAAAGTTAATAATCTCTTTAACCAAACCAAATATAAGGAAGTTATTTAGCGGTTTCCCATCAGTTTGTTTTCAAATCTTCTAAGCTGCATTAAAATGTGCTGGTTTATTTGCTCATCAGCAGAACTATCCTGTTACTAGTACCTAATATGATAGGAAGTAGATACTTTACAATAGTAAATTCCCAATTTCTTCTTGTAGAGTGGATCAGAATTCATTCAAGGAATCTTACAGAAAATCTCTAAGCAATTTGGACTTGACAAACAAAAAGTCACAATACTGTGTGCTAAAAAAGGTATTTTCTCTTTGTCCGTAAAATTAAGTATACTGGGTAGTTTAGAAATATCCAACATATTATGTTTGGAGATATCCAACATAATATGTTTGGATATATAATCCAAATTTGGATATATAATCCAAACAATGAAATGAATACACCTGTAATCAAAAGTAAATGTGATCAGCAGCCTATCCAAGCAAGTTGACTTGTTCTCCTGTATACCTGAATTTCTGTTAACTTTGGTCCTTAATCCCACAGACGGAATTTCCCAGATACGCATTTTTCTGTCGTATTGTGAGAGACTGGAAGGACTGCTGGGTCGAAACATTTCAGGAGCATGTGTGTAGGGGAAAGGGGAAAGTCTTGCTCTGGTGAGACAATGCCCTGCTGGGAACACCCCACCCCTTGGGCCTGTATTCCTGCCCCACAGTAGCCACAAATCCCTGGTGTACTGGAGGCAGTGCCCCACGACTTCCCCTGGAGCTCCTAACCCAGCTCCTAAGTGGTCACCAGACCAGAAATCCCACCTGGGGGAAGGTTCCGGAAAAACCAAAGTGTACTTACGGTAGAGCACAATGTAACCGCATATCTTGACCCTACTTCTTGGATTTTATGAGTTGGAGCATGTCCTAGGTTAAAATATAGATGCATTCAAGTATTCTATTACCACCAGCTGTGGGCCATTAGCTGTTATTGCCTGCTAATGACCCACCCCTGATAACAGACAATGGGCCATCAAGAAACCCCCACATGACTCATGGACTTATCTCATCCTACTGTGAGATGCTCCACCCAGGAGGGAGGAGCCAAGCATTCCCACCTGGATATAACCTGCCCTCAGAACTGCCTAAGTTAGCCCTGTCTACTGAATTACCAGCGGACAAAGCTACCACTGGACCTTCATCTGGAGACCTTCTGTAGGATCATCACTCCAAGTGAGCTACTTCATCTGGACTGCTACCACCACTCTAACAGGGTGTCAGGTTGTATCTGACTTTGTCAGTGCTTCTCCTTATATTATTTCATTTGTTTCTAATTTTATTTTCCCATTAATTTAGATCCGGACTTGAGATCTCCCACTGGTTTGTTTTCAAACCAACACAATGCACCACTGGAACCCGGGAGGGGTAGCTGTATTTGTTCTTTTCTCTCTTCTCTCTTTCTCTCTTTCTCTTTGTTCTTCTTCTAATTCCTTATTCTCAAATTTTGAGTATCTTAAAATCAGATTAGTTGGAGTTTGCTCAACTGAATGGGCTTGGAATTTGTTAGGTTAATGCTTTGTGAAATGCTTTATGTTGATTGAATATTGCTTTAAAATTTTCCATAGTTCCCTGATTTTCTGAAGTTTGCCAGTAAAATTTTTGTTGTTTTGACCTCCTGAGGAATGTCTTGATATTTTTGTTGATATATTCAGTGCTTCTGACTTAAGGTACATAAAAGAATCTCAAGGTGTTCTAAGAGACTCATCAAGTGAGATCTGAGGCCTAGCATTTGTACCACTTCAAAGTATCTGTTCTAGGAACCATTAAAAGACAAATTGCATAATNTTTGTGAAATGCTTTATGTTGATTGAATATTGCTTTAAAATTTTCCATAGTTCCCTGATTTTCTGAAGTTTGCCAGTAAAATTTTTGTTGTTTTGACCTCCTGAGGAATGTCTTGATATTTTTGTTGATATATTCAGTGCTTCTGACTTAAGGTACATAAAAGAATCTCAAGGTGTTCTAAGAGACTCATCAAGTGAGATCTGAGGCCTAGCATTTGTACCACTTCAAAGTATCTGTTCTAGGAACCATTAAAAGACAAATTGCATAATCAGAGCCTTACTTTTTAATTAGTATTTTTGTTTACGTAAGATGATATGCAGAACTACGAACTTTATAACTCTTTCACAAATTCTCCATCTTTCTAAGAAACATCAGTCCTGGGTGAATTAAAAAAAAAATAAACAAAACCAACAAAACCCTATAAAATAGAACACCACATTGTGTGACAAGGAAATCTGTGATGACAATCAATCTCAATGCAGTCTTTCCGGTCCTCTGAAACTTCAGATAAATTACCTGGCTCACCACCATATCAGTATACTTATGAAGACACCTATTCAAAATATCTTACACACTACCAGGTATTTACTTAGGTTTTCTTCCTTGAGTATGACCATTTGCTTTAACTGCAAAGTTTCAACAGTTTTCCAAACACGTCTTGCCTGCATTAAATATGAATTTTCCCTGTCTCTGAATTTTCATTTAGGCTCACAGGTTAGGGATATTTTGGGACTTCTACACAAAATCTACCGAGAAATAAGGAAGCTATTTAGCCATTTTGTATTAATTTCTTCAACCAATAATTAAAATACATATATATATATATAAAATCAAATTCCAAAATAACTGAAGGTCATATTGTTAGGGTAAGGCTCATTGCAAATATATACTATATTTTTAAAACTTCCTAGATACTTGCCTGCCATTTCTTTCAATATATTTGATTTCACTATAAACAACTTGCAGGAGGAATCCATATAGTCTCAAACATAGTGTAGAATGAAATAAATAATCAAATCTTCTATGCTTTCTGATGAGTAATGACATCTGCTTAAGGGAAAAAAAATGCAAAAATAAGCATTTTAGCTCACATAGTCATGCCACATGGTCTGCTGAACACAGTAATTCCTTGCCTGTTAGGAAATCTTAATTACTGATTTAAAAAAAGTAATTTAGGTAATTTAGTAATGGTTTCATCTGACATAGCACTAAAAAAAAATGTAAAACTAAGAAGAATGAAAATATTTATGTGAGAGGTACAATTTCATCATTTAATTTTCATATGCAAATCTATGATACAACACTGATTATTCTGCATCTCTACACAAACAAAATCCCTTCATTATATGGTACCGAAAATAGTTGTGTTATACTAAATCCTGTACTTTCATCCCTTTGTTTTCTTCGGTCTTATGTACTCTTTACCTCTGTGCTAGCTATTCATTTTACATTGCATTCCATATGGACATCACAGAATAAAATTGCAAATTTAGCCACTTTATTAAAAAGAGATAAAAACAAGGCAGATTTCTCACCCAAAAGGATAAAAACCTTATGGCATTTTATGGAAGGGTACTGTAAAGTTCTGAAGCCATTTCAGAGGGCTTCAAAATTATTTTGAAGGGATAATAAAACTTTTTTAAGCATTGTTTGTATACTTCATGATTCATTATGTCCTGTCAGCTATAAAGAACATTCACACTAATTAAATCTCCTGTGTCCATAACCTCAGTGACTGGTATTACTGAAATACCACATTGGATGTAATAAACTTTGCAAATCAGTCTAATATCTTCGTGCATATTGCACTGAGCTCTTTCTTACATGCACATCGTGCAGTCATGCAGGCCTGCATATTATAATCAGGATAAATTTATTTTATCCTTTTACACTGTCATGACTAAATCAAAGAAAGGAATCTAGTCCCAGATGCACATTTAAAAATCTCTATCTTAAAGGCATCTAATTCCACTTGTGCATAGACACACAAATTTCCAAGAGTATTTCTAAACCAGACTGGAAATTGAAAGCTAAGCAGTTGACTACTGACAATAAAAAGGAGATTGGAACTTCCACATATTTGTCTTGCAAATTTATGCACCAGAAAAATCTAAGGGTATTAGATGACAAGTGTTGCTCTGAAGCTGAAACATATTTCCTCTGTAAAACATTTAACTTAAGCCACATGGGTTTGTTTTGCTTTAGTTTGTTGGGTTTATGTCTTTTTTTTAAAGATCCCACAGGACAGTAAAAGTTACTAGGACATAATTTGGGATAGGAAAAAGAGACTGATCTGAAAAAATATCAGTGTCTAGCGTGATATAGCTCCTTAGGGCATGTTTACATTATTTTAAAGATACTTCCTTCTACCCTCCCCCCTAAAAAAATTAAAACACAGCAAATGATGCATGCATGAATTAACAAAAACCCTCATGCTGAATGAGACTGAGCAACCTTTTCACTCACAGTGTTTAATAACTTCAATCTTGGGTTTTAGCTTTTATAGGCTCTTGCTTGTTTTAAATCACCCTAACTGGCTCTTTGTCAGATGAAGCCTACTAATGTTTCTAGCAATAGTTAACTTCCAGGATTGTTTCCAAAAAGTAGCATGGATGATTTTGTTTCTCACTGATGAATGACCCTTCATCTTCATCAAGAAAAGACAGCTATTAAGGCAGACAGTTAAACACACAGTACCTCCACAAACTTAGATACCTTATCTTGGTGAATATGACCCATATTCATCAAGAAAAAATGCTACTATTTGGAGAATTCTGTGTTTCTACTTGTAGCCAATCTCCAAACCAAATTGTAGATGATACTGTGGTATGTTAGCAGCATTACAGCAGAACTACAAGATATTCCAGGCTTTCTCTGAAACCTTTCCTGACCTTAAGAATGAAAACTGCTATGATGCAAAAGGACTTTGCACAATATGGATGAGAACTATATCTGGCTATTGCTGTAAAAGACAAAAAAAATATTTCTATAAATGCATAAGCAACAAAAGGAGAACTAAGTAGAATCTCAGTCCTTTATTGGATGTGTGGGGGAAACCTACTGCCAAAGGATAAAGAAAAGGCTGATGTGCCTAATGCTTTCTTTGCCTCAGTTTTTAACAGACCATTTGTTCTCTGGAACAGAAACTCTCAGAGTTTCTCTGGAACAGAGAACAACTGAACTGTAAGACAGGAACAAGGAGCTGAGTGAAGCTCCCATAATCCAAGGGGGAATTGTTAGAAACCTGCTACACTCTTTAGGCACACAAGTCTATGGGCTTACCCTCCTCACACAAGTCAATGGGGTTACCAGCTGAACTGCTCGCTGAGCCACTTTCCATTATTTACCAGCAGTCCTGGCTAACTGGGCAGGTCCCAGTTGACTGGAAGTTAGAAAACAGGATATCTGTCTACAAGAAGGCTGGAAGAAGGATCTGGGGAACTACAGGCCTGCCAGCCTGACCTTAGTATCAGGAAAGGTCATAGAGTAGATCATCTTGAGTTCCATCAGATGCAGGACAACCAGGTGACCAGGGCCAGCTAACATGGGTTTAGGAAAGGAAGGTATATCTATCAAGGATATTACTCTCCATGCTGTTGAATGATGGCACTCCATTAACGCGGTGTGGGTGGTCGGTGGGAAGGCCGCCGCGTTATTCCTGAAAGCGTCCCTAGCAAGGAATCGCTCCGGCGGTGCTACTTGGCACACTCGCAAGGCGGCTTTCCCACCTGTACGATGGAAGCACGCAAGCACACGCTCACACTGAGCTGGCTAGCTCAGGCGTCACTACAGGCAAAGAGTCAGGAGGCGGCCCCTGTATAGAGTTTCAGAGGGTTTATTGCTAAACCACAACAAAGGAGTCCATCGACAAAAGAGAAAGAGCTGAGGGTCGGGATAAACTTATATGGGGGTACAGAAAGGAGGCGGGGTAACACAACAGCAACCAATGGGGAGAAGGAAGGGGCAGAATGGGGGCTGGATTACAACCTTTAAGGAATACAAAGGGCATATGGCCACTGGCCAACCAGATAGACCAAATCTGCATAGAACCACAAAGCCTGATGGGGGAGGCTTTTCTCACCCTGACTCAGGGGGTGATCTTACACTTTGGAGCTGGCCCACCCATGGGCCTCTCCTGCTCCGGGGCCCTTTGGCCCCTCGGCCATCACAACTGCTGGCTCAGCCACTGCAACACTCCCTGTCATGCTTTGGGCCCATTTCAACTATCATTTTCCCAAACAACATGTGGAGAGCAGGCAAAATTATGTATTTCATAGGCAGAAAAAAATATGAAGATATGCTGCCTTTGGCATAGTCCTCTAGTATTGTCTCTGCAAGCAAACCTATCCATGTCTTAACCTGTTAAAAGCCAAGAAACATGCTGTGGGATAGTCGTATTTTTCATAGATAGTCTCTATGGATTGTAGCAACTTCAGATGGCAAGGCAGCAGCACCAGTGAGTATATCTGAATAGTAATGAAGTGTCTCACTGAGCAGTATGACACCTTCAGAACATACGTGGGACTCAGTGGTAAACATGAGAACAATTTTCTTTTGCACAAAATTGATCCTGTACACAGCTGTGCATGCCTAAGACCTGACCAGATTTCTCCTCATCTGAAAGGAGCTTTTTAGAAATGATGACACTTTTTTTTTAAAGTGCCACAGTTCAGCAATGAGTGACAAAGAGAGCTCACATTAAGAGCATATTGATTCCCGTTTTTTTTCAGTTTGGTAAAGAAGAAGGTAAGCTCTTCTCTTACCTGTTGGGTAAGGTGCAAGGTGCCAGTTGGTAAAATTTTATGACAAAAGTAGAGAAATTTCCTCTAGGTAAATTATGATCTTATAAATTTGTGTTCTGGGTGTGCAAGGGCTGGAAGGATGAAACCTTATGGATCATGACAGCTGGAGTGACTTGGCAGGAGAGTCTGTTCAAGGGGTAGACTGCAAGGATGATCCACTTGACACTGACAACACAATAACCCAGCCTTGCACTTCCAGGTTTGCCACCTCACAGTAAATTGCCTGGGGGCACAGTCACAGGAGGCAGCTGGCAGACAGATGAGTAATGAATGTATCTTTGGTGTTGTGTTAAAGAGTTTTTCCTGAAAGTATGTAGAAGAAATTATGGGAAACACTCCTTGCCAAGGCCTGTGGCAAGTAAGTGACCATCCTCTTTCAACAATTTATGTTTGTGGATATCACATATGCGACAGGATTGTTGTAGAACAGTCCACCAGCTTGGTAGATGTCATAGACTTTTCTTGCACACGTTCTCAAAGAGGTTTTTAACTGAGTCAGGAAAATGAGCTTTCTGATGCGTTGTTATGGATAAACAAAGGGATCTCAACATATGGACTGTCTGGTAATAGCAGAGAAAAGAGAAGTTTGAGATCTGAATGAAAATGATAGACAAGTTTCCAGATGAACCTCAGCTAATTTAGTCAGGGAAGTAGCTGCCAAAATAAAACAGATTGTCTTCCTGAACTGATTAATCTATAATATATTTCCACCTGGTTAAAAGACCAATAAGTCAAATGAGAGAGCCTCCTAAGTTTTATTAACTTGCTTGAGAATGAACTCTTGTTGCAGTAATAGAGTGGGAGATACTGGCAGACAACCATGCATCCTGTTTACTACAATATTTTTTCACAGTTGGAAGTTTCGGCTCAATAAAACATGGAGAGGGGAAAGAGGCAGGACTGCAATTCATCACAGACAGACAATAATAGGAAGTATGTTACACGTGTGAACATACATGAAAAGGAAGGTGGTTTCATCCTAAGATGTCATTTGCTAGGATGTTTATTTATTTATTCATCCTTTCATTAATTGTGGGGAAACACTGAAAAGTAGTCTTCATGAATTTGTGTTCTGTCTTAAGCTAACTGAATGACATTTTTCCTTTCTCTCTCCTTCTTAATAATCAAATGAAAAGCATAGGCCACTTCTAGTCCAAAAGCAGAAACAAAAGATGTTTAAAAACTCATGTTTCATTAAAACTGTTTCTATTGAATAATTGTGCTTTAAAGATAATTTAGGTAAAAAAAAATAAAAGGAAGTTGTAATGCTGTTTATAATAAGTTATTGTGAGATTCATATGAAGAAAGCACTTGGAGCCACAAAAAAAGGTGCCACTCAGTTACTTTTGTCACCAGTTGAGGAATGAAGATCTAAGTTTTGAGTCCTTAGGATGAGGGCAGGCAGAGAGAAAGAGTAGTAGAAATGCATTGGTGGATGCCTTGAGGCCGATGCTGAACTAGTTCAGGATTTATGGGTCAGGATTATATAGAGCAGACCAGTGATGGCAGTGTTGTGGTGGGTGTCTACTGTAGATTGCCTGATCAGGAAGAAGTGAATGAGGTCTTCTTCAGGAAACTGGGAGAGTCGTCACACCTGATATCAGCCTTCAGGAATCCCAGGACCCTGAGGCCCACAGGAAAGTCTGAATTAAGAAAGACTTAACCTCAGCATAGAAGGATCAAGACAGAAAACATTTAAGTTGGGTATACATAACTTCATGGGACCTGATGGGACAGAAAAGGAGGCAAAGGACAGAAATTCTACTTAAATGTAAAAAAGATGGTTTTACTCTGGTGATGGTGAAATGATGGAAAAGACTGCTCAAAGACATGGAGCATTCATCCTTGGAGATAATCAGAAGCACATGCCAAACCTGTACTAGATAATCTTGATCTGAACAGGCATGCTGGACTAGGTGATCTCCAATGATTCTGTGATTCTGAGAAAGCTAACACGTCCTGAATAGGTGGGAGGCTAAGCAAAAATTCTGTGAAAAAAAAAACCAAAACAGCCTTATCATTCAGCTGACAATACTTTCAAGTATTCAAATAATTCTACACATAAGAAAGGTAAGAATATTGATGTGCAAATAATTCAGTTGGAGAAAGTTGATGACTTACAAATTAATTAACTGAACCACACCGTATTTATTCAAATTGTTCTCCTTCAATTTAAAAAAAAATACTATTTTACATAGCAGAAAAGAAATCCACTCTTTTCCCTGAGGTTTTTAGAAGGTATACTTGTTAGAATACTGGAGAAAGGACAGTTTTAAGACTGTAAAATACCAGTGTCAGCTGTGCTCCAGTCTGCTGAACTTAGAAATCTGTTATGCCAAAATTTTGATGTGCGAGAATGAGCTTCATAAAATTCCTGGTGGAATATATGGAGACAGTCATATGCCTTTGAAGGTCTGTAAAGCAAGTGTCATTTGTATGGTGAAAGTTTTTCTGTATTTGGAAGAGACATGAGACAGCTTTTTCCTGATTGGAAGTAAAAATGTCAGCCATGAAATACACTGTTTTGATGGTTCATTTTTAAGTCAAAACTCAACTTTAACCATGGCTAGATAATTTCAGTTTGCCAGAGCTCTCTTTAAATACTCTGATCTATGAAGTTGCATCTACCTTCTTACTTTTGTTTTCCCTTGCAAAGAGAATTAAATTTTCCAGATTTATTCTTAAAAATATCTGAATTTTGAGAAACTCAAGAACAGATTTTAAATTATCTAAAATTTATCCAGAATTATCTTCTCATAATTAACATGTGTCTTTCCAAAATTTTACAACAGCAATTTCTGCTCTTTGACTTCACCCTTATTTGTCAAAACAATGAGACAGAAAAAGGTGTCCAGTGTCCTGGAAATGACTTTATGTGTTCATCATTTTTCTGTCTTTGAAGAATAGAACTAGGACCTTGTAAAATGAATATTATTTTTAATTGTATAACTCTTTTTTTTCTTGTTATTAAAATGGTATTAAAATCAATACCTAGGAAGCATCTGACATCACAGATACCTTATAAAGAGATTAAAGCGCTCAGTATACCTGTGCAATAAAGGTTAGTTTCTACATACAGAGTGTTATATGTTATGCAAGGCACAACCCTAGAGCAAACATATGCAGGAAGAAGAACAGAGTTTAGGAAACAACAGCAGAAAATCCTAAACAGGAAAACAGTAATCATGCAATACAGAAGCATATAGAGGGTGTTCAGAGGGAAGATATACAAAGTGCCATGATCAAGGTGAAAAGCAATTCCAGAGGAGCAGGAAAGCCTTTGGTTTAAGAAAAACACCCGTTGACCAGTGGAATTTCAATTTCCTTGGCAATTCAACCAAGGATATCCATTCTGCAATCACTAAAGCAGCATTTACGCACTTCAAGGTGCAATAAGACTACTTCTTTACTGTTCAATGAACAACAGGATCAGTGGCAAATGGAGAAATCATCTTAGGGAATGGACTCAGAGTAATAAAATGCTAGGAGATGGTGAACATTTAAGGTCTGCTGGTCTCATAAAGTCTGAAATACTCTGGAGACTACGGTGCATATAAAAAATGGAGCTTGCTAAGTGTACTGGGCTCTATAAAGCAGTCTAAAGAAAATGCAGCTTTACTCTTAAATGGTTAAATTAGAATCCATTACTATCAATCGAATGTAGACAATTTTATTACCTAAGAAATAGTTGAAAGATATTGTAGTCAGTGTTTGCAATAAAAATCTATTTTGGCTGGAATGCTGAATGAATACAGATTTCAAAAGACTTGAATAGAAGAGCAGACAGAGATTTTAAAATAAATAAATTTTTGTGGCTTAATGTTTTTTCCCCATGCAAACATTCAGTGCACACTACTCCATATGTGCTGAAAACAGGATATTTAGTTCTAAACAGACTTAATATATTTTTTATTACTTCCTTGAAAGAAGAACCATTTTGAAACTCTTAGGTTATGTGATTAAAGGTTCAAGTAGAACCCACAAACAGCAAGAAGAAAAATACCAATATTCTAAAGAAAGAGGCAAGTCACTGCCCTGGCTCTGCTCCCAAATGTTCCAGGACAGCCTCAGCCTCATGGTCTGGGAAGAAAACTTATCACCGTGAGTCAGCAGGAGTGGCTCTCCAGATGGCCTTGCAGACTGGGTGGTATTACTGCCTAGTATTACAGGGCTAATGTTGGGGTGCAAGGGAGCAGCATTCTTGAATTTCACAAGACTTAGTGTGGAATATTAGGGGAAGAAACAAAGGAGGGAAAGGGAAGGATCAAGGTGGTTTGGAGAGAAATGAGCATAGAAAAATAGGGGAATAATACAGTAAGTGGGGTCAGTCATGCTGACAGATGCTGACAGATGCTGATCAGTGTGCTTGTAAGGCCGTGCCTTGCACCGATCCATGCACCGTGTCACTGTACCCTGTTTCCTCATTAAACTCTATGTGTATTTTCTGACTGCTCTGCAGAGCTGGTGAGATCTGGTGGGGTCAATCGAGAAACCTGTTTGCATACGTGTGTGTATGAACATGTCTGTGTATGAGGTAAGTGAATGCTAGAGCATCCAAGGGCCAGCTACAGGGTAGACTGGGTGTCTGAAGCCAGTTTCTGGCCTTTGCCTAGATCAGACAGACAGATAAAGATGATGAAGATGTTGGTGTCATTCCTGGAGGACATTCATGTTTGTGTGAGTGCTACGTCTCCTGTCTGTGTTGATCCTCATGGCCAGGTGTGTGAATATGCATACATTTATTCTATATGAAGTGACTCTTGGGGGTGTCCCATGCAGGGACAGGGATTAGACTTTGATGATGCATGTGGGTTCATTCCAGCTCAGGATATTCTATGATTCTATGATTTTATGAATCTGTATGTGTGTTTGCATGTGTGCCTATTGGGAAGGTGTGCTCAGCTTCACTCCTAGCTGGACCTAGGAAGTGGGAGCTGCAGCAGCACCTCCATCAAGCTACTGAACTCAGCAACTCCTCAGAAAAACAAAAACAGAAATACAAGTATTGCAAACATCAAGATATTGTGGTATTATTTACAGTAAAATTAAAACTCATGTTCGGAAATACCTGTATCTGAACAGCTAGCTGGTTGTGCAGAAAGAAGTAGGGGGTTTTGTATTTCAAAACAAGACATTTCCACTAATTATAAATCACAAAACATATGATCAGAAGAAAAACAGTTCTACATCTCTAAAGCATATGCAGTATTCAGTAATTCATATTTCAGAGGGTTTACCTGAGTATCATTCAGAACATATATTTTTATCTACACAAGCTTAAGGATGACTTCTATAGATTTATAGAATTCTATAGATTTATAGAATTTTCAAGTCTAGTTACTCTTGTCTAGATCTGGTATAGAATTGTAATCATATAATTCTCACCTTCAAAATCAAACTTCTATAAGTGTTGATTTCAATACAATCTGTGTAAAGCTACTGAAGCCAGTGGAAATAAAAAAGGAGACCATGGTTTAATCAAACGTTCAAGTACCCACTTCTAACTGGCAGTACAGAGAAAGGAAAAAAACATCCGAAGATCCTCAAGTTGTGGTTGCATTTGCAAGGTCAGGTTTTGTTGTTGTTGTTCCAGAATACCAAGTATACTTCATGTAGAAACCCATGTGTTGAGTAGTGGGATATTTTTTGGAGGTGGGCAGGGAGGGGTGTGGTTTGCTGATTTTTGTTAAAGAAGATACTTATCAAAACAGAGTCTCATTTAAAGAAGAATGTCCTCTGAATAGAGAAGACCTAGTACATTAGATATTTTTTATTTCCCTTGAATTTACCCTTTCAATGAATGAAACTGAATTAAAATATGTTGACATTACATGTAGTACCATAATAACAAAAAAAAGGAAATGCAAAAGTAAAGGTGTGGCTTTTAAGAATGTCAGGATTAGTTATAAGCTTCCTCTCTGAGATGATAATCTAAGTCATGAGGAACCTTGAAGAAGGCGTAGCTCTATCTCAAGCTAAACTGTTTATGAAAGGTGCTTTTTGGCTTCTAAATTAAATTTTAATTTTTCATTCCTTAGGCATATTCCTATAAATCTTCATTTCCATGTTTATATATCCTTTAGATATTCTTCCTTTCCTTTTACTTTCTTCTTGGGTAGTTACACTCATCTATCATGCCTCTTCAGCCTTTCATGATCCTGGTCTTTGTTCCTCAAGAGTTGGAGTTCGCCTTGCCCTCCTCACTCTGTGTTATAATTTATTCAGTTACTTCCCCACTGTGTTGAAGAATCCTCCCCCCCAGTATGAGTGCTCCTGTTCAAATGAGGGCTTCCATTATCTCTGACTGTTATGTGTAACACGTACTGAACCTGACTACAGAGTAACAACTCAGGAATGATCTTAGATATTTTATAGCAATGCTATAACTACATGATTTAAATGCAAAACTCTTAAAGAGTAGTAATTTTGGCTTCAAAGTTATAAGAAAACAAATTTTTGCATTTAGGTGTACTAGGAAAGCTGATTTTCATCTTGCTTTAACTAACAGCTTAAAAAACAATTTACTAGCTCTTAATTTTGTATCATAGAATAAAAAAATAGTGGGAACATAATTTGAGGAGTTCAGAGATACAGTAATGAATGCATGTTCAATGTAGCTTGATTAGAAGGATTTCATGTTTGTTGTTTTTTAGACACAATTTTTACTTAATGATAAATTAATGAAGTCTAAACCGGCCAATGTAAGAACTTCACTAAGAAATTTTTGCAATTACTGCAGCATCAGGTTGGTATAATTCCTGCCTTACTGAGTGCAGTGACACTTTCTCAGTACTAAAGTGGTACAGTTACAATCATTCTGCACCTGTGTATCTGTGCAAATTTAAGCAAATAGCGACAGCTCCACAGTCTCTACATCTGATTCATTAACAGCTTGTTATAGTATGTGTGTCTATCTTCTTTCTGCTGCTCTAAGTCTTTAAAATGTAGAGTATTTATTATAAAAGTTACTAAAATGTTGTTATATAAACAATGAAAAATTGTCTATTTTGAAGCACAGCATGCCATCTAGTGGACTTACCCTGCAAACAGCACAGCAGATAGCAGAACTTAAAAACAGTGGTGAAAAAACCTCATCACTTCTCCTAAGCTGAGCTGCAATGTCCCACTATCCATTTACGTTTTGATTAATGAACACCTGACATATTTGTGAATCTGTACTTCCAACTAAACCTAGCCAAATATTTGAGATGGCATTTGAGTACTTGCTATAATTTATTCAAATAAATGGAAATTAAGCAGAACTATTTTGAAAGCTGTGCATGAAATATTAGGGTCTCTTTAATGAAAGCTAACTTTCAACAGCAGAAGCCCAAGAACTTAATTACTAGTCACTGAGTCACTGTAGGGTAACTTACTCTTCACAAACCATTCCTGTAGTTTCAGGTATTTTGTTCTCTTCATATTAGTACATACAAGAAAACACATCATGGATGGAGACTCTATAACCTGTTTAGGTAATCTGTGCCAGTAACTGATCCCTCTCAGGGTAAAAAGTTGTTTTCTATCATTCAGGTGAAACTGCTTGTATTTTGTTCTGTGCGCATTGTCTATTGTCCTGCCACTGCGAACCACTGAGAAGAGCCTCACTCTGCCTTCGTTATATTCTTCCTCCAGGTACTAGTATATATTGAGAAAATCCCCCTGAGCCTTTTTTTCTGTAGGTTAAATAGTCACAGGTTTTCCAGCCTCTCCTCACAGGAAGGCTTTGCCAACTATGTGGCCCTTCATTGGACTCTTTCCATTAGAGCCATACCTCTCTGTACGGGGGAGGCCAGAACTGCACACAGGACTGCAGGTGTGGCCTCACCAGTGCTGAGTAACCCCTGAGGGGGAGGGCCATCTCCCTTGACGTGCTGGCAGTCCTTTGCCTAATCCAGCCCTGGATACCATTGTCCTTCTCTGCCACGATCATACAATGCTAGTTTGTTTTCAACTTGGTATCCAATAGGACTCCGTTGTCCTTTTCTGCAAATCTGCTTTCCAGCTGAGTGGCTCAAGTACATATACTGGTACTTCCATTTCAAAAAGGAAGTATTTTTTGGCCTTTCTAGCACATATTCTGGTGCTATCATATATTCTGATACATATAAAAAGGAATTAATAATTTATCTCTGCTTTTTCTTGCCACAAATCCTACCAGACATAGGTTTCATCACCCTTCAAATGCACACATCATCATGTACATGATTTAATAGGTTAAACACAAAACAAATTAAGTCTAGAAAGCATATCTGTTAACTAAGTGGGAATTCTCTGGTATTTCACGTGACAACTAAGTCATGACCTTCTCCTCTAGCAGTTAATAGTATTTCATCTTCAGAAATCTTTCTGTAGAAGTGAGTACCTTAGCCATCCTCACGCTGCTGAGTTAATACATGAGCATTGATGTATCCAGGTGTGATACATTAATGCTACAGATAGCATGCAGCTGTCTGCCTTACCAGTGTCTAATAGGAAGGAAGAAGGAGAGAGGGCTTCATTCAACATTTCTTGCCCTTGCTCCCAAAAGACACACAGGGGCAGGGCTGAATTATCTCTTTCTGCATCAGTGTGGTTTAAAAGGACTGAAGCTAATTGTGAAATTGCACCCCAGAGGCAAGGTGCCTGATGAGCAGTACCATTCCTCTCAGACGTTCCCCCGGCTGGCTCCCACTGCTTTGTGAATCCAGCGACCTCAAGTTTCCCATGCCTCTTATGTGCTCACTGAAGAAGGAAAGCTTTTCTGAGGTTGCAAAGTCTCACCTTGGTTCCCAACTTCTGCTAAGATTCAAGATTATCCAAGAGTTATGCAAAATATTCAAATGAGTTGTGGAGGCATTCCCACCCCCCCTTTTTAACACTAGTGTTCATACACCAATAACTGGATCACTTCCAACTCCCAAATGTAATGAAATTCACCTGGAGGAAGTAAGCACTTTTCAAAGGAATGTCAGCGATTAGCTATTAACTTTGTTTTTCGTCTTCTGCTTTGGAAATCCAACTGCCCTTCAAGAGTTCTCAGAGAGACAGAGAGACAGAGATACACAGAGAAAAAGACAGAGACAGACAGAAAGAGGGAAGAAGCTTCCTGATCATGTAGCCCAATCTTAGTTCCCAGAAGTGTACACCAACAAATCTATCCATAGCCTTTGGAAAAATCAAAGATAGTGTTAAGAGCAAACCACTTTGGAGCAATGCAATTTGGAAAAGCACAAAAATGGGTTTCAAGGAGCATATCTCACTCTCTCTTTCTAACTTTAATACTGGCTCAGATGACCTTACAATAGCACTTAGAACACATGGCACAAAGCAATAAAAAGTGATAGGGTAGGAGCAAAGCTTGCTAGAAAGCTTAGTACACACTGACTAAATCAGAAGTTAACCATCATAATGACAGACAGTTTTGATCAGGGTTCTTCAGTGTGTCTTTGACAGTTTCTAATCTGAACATAAATCAGTCGTCGAAGTGCAGCAGAAAGGGGGACAAGTGCTGAGATGTATAAACAGGAGAGTTGCTTGTAAGACTGAAAGGAAAAAAAAGGTTCCGCTTTGGTCATAAACCAGAGAGCATGTAACAAAAAATGTGCAGAAGTACAGGAAACATGACCTACAAAGAATGACTGTAGGTATGAGCACTGTTTAGTCTGTAGAAGACTAAGAGCATAGTCTTTGTATGAAAAAGGGTTGTTGTTGCAAAGAAGAAGGGAATAATTTATTCCTGGAGTCCACAGGGAAAAAGAAAACAAACACATTTCCATTATAGGAGATTCTTAAGGACAGATTTGGCCTAAACCATCACAAACAGTTTGGACAGAATTAATTTGAAAGTAAAGGAATCAGTTATGTGACTCTTGAGGTTAATTCTGGTTATAATTTCTGTGACTGTAAATGACAGACATTTTGGCCAAACTATGAACCTTATTTCCTGTGTCCAGGACTAAAATTCCCAGAGGTCTCTGGTAAAAAATTAAAGTATTTTCTGTTCCTGTTGGATCTGTTGGAAATTTCAGGAAGAAATCAAGACTCACTGTTCCTTTTTAATTTTTTTTTTCCCAGAGGAAATGCTGAGGAAAAAAAAAAAAGAAGGAAATTTCTGAATTGTACAATGACTGTCTCTTTATACTTTACTTGAAGTTAAGAACATTTACTTGAAGTTAAAGACATATATAATATTTTTATAAATATTTTATAAGTATTTGTAACTTTTAGTCTCTCAGTGTAAGTTATGAAGAAATAATAGCTTTTATGTAATTTTGAAATAATTGTTTTGGAATAATTTAACTGTCTGTTTTTGTCCTTCCTCTCCCATGCCTTTTTTTTTTCATATGTGTAGTATAAAACATGACTGACTGAATAATAGAACTGAGAATTTAAAAAATAAGAAAGGTCTTGTGAAAGGTGAAAGAAAGCAAGGTAAGGTTTCAGATAGGGCTACTAACATCCAGAATTTCTGAGTCGACACTTTCCTGACAGAAGTCTAGACACTGCACACCCCTTTTCCTACAAAAAGGACCGTCTCAAAGTTATACCAAGTTCTGGTTTAACTAGTTTCCTGAAGCTATAAAGTCCCAGCAGTGTCTGTCTGGATGCTGAGAGGGATACACAGCTCCCTGTAGGCCAGGGTCAGGAGTGGCTGGAGGTCCCCTGGGGTTCCATCAGGTCAGAGCCTGGCATCCAGGTCCTGTCCCAACCCCCCGTCCAGGAGCAGGGGGCCATCAGGCTTCTTCCTGGGGACAGGGATAGACCAAGACCCGGCTGGATGTGGGCCTGTGGGTGGGCCAGGCTCAGCAGGGTCATGGCTGGGCAGGGCAGGGCGGTGGGAGAGGCTGATGGCACTGGTGGTGGATGACATGGGGTTGTGGGCTGTGGGTAGAGTGGCAGGAGCCCTGGGGGAAACTGGAAATGAACAGTCAAGGCTGTTGGTGCTGAAGAGCCTTTAAAATGTCCTTGGATATGTTATGCATTCTTGATGATAGGCTGACCTGGGAATATTTTAAACAGTGTCTCATTATTAAGGATGGGGGAAAAAAGAAACAGATTTTATCAAACAGTAGCAAAAATAATTTAAAGAAACCCCAAACCCTGCAAACTCCAAAACCTCTAAATTAAAAAATTTTAAAAATTGAAAACCTCTTCTTTAAAAAAAAAAAGTTTGTTTAATTAAACAACCTTCACTTTCTTCTCATAATTGAGGCCATCCAAAAGCTTCATGTGCAGTCCAGAAAAATGACAATAGGCCTACCTAAATGTGCTGTGGCATTCAAGGACACACATTCTATTAGCAAAATTTACTTTGTCTGGCTTCACACCAACTATGTTGAAAGATATTCCTAGATCAGTACTTCCTTTCTCATAAAAAGAATGTTTTTCACGTTTTGCCAACAATGACACCTGAGTAGGTCCTACCACTTATTTTACAGTAAAGAACATCTACCCCTTATGCTTTACCCTGTGAAATCATTTCATAGTTCTGTTTTCCATACACAAGGAATTTGTGTGTTTATGCCTCATAGCCAAATTTACTATCAAATACCTGTTAAAATTAGATGTATTTATGGATTTCACATATCTTGCTTTGACAGCTTTTTTTCCAGTTAAAGACTCTGTCCTAGATGAGGTTCACTAATTGTCATACTTGCTGTGTCTTGAAAATCACTCCTATGTAGGCACAGCACAGTATGGAGATACAGTTTTGCATTTAGGAACAGGTGATGGAGGTGCTCTGGCTGTGTTCTTGTGGCATGAGTGTAAATAAAGAATAACTTTGAAGTGGTACTACCCCATACAAAGGATTGTCATTACACAGAAGTGTAAGAAGACACTTGCCTGCTGTTCTTTCATTTAGATAAATTCATAGATAATCAGAATAGAAAATTGCAGTCAAAGCATGCAACCTACATTCTAATTCTGCTCAGCCAATGATGTTCTAATTAGACCCATACAAATCACATACCACATTGATTCAAGTCATATGGAAAAGACTTTCATAAAATGTTAAAGAGACTGTGATTATTTGCACCTACCAAATGAAAGAATCCTTCGAGGGTTTATTTTGTTTCTTCTGTCCTATCATCTCACTCTTCTACAGGACTAGGAGAAAAGTTGTAGCTTCACTTCATTCAAACAAGCAGGACTTAGCAAGTCTATGCAAACCTTGCCAAATGCTGAATGACCTCGGGGTAACTGTTTCTCTCTTTTTTTTTCTAATGTCTCTCAAAGGACAAGCTCATCAAACGGAGGAGTCTTCCAGCATCTCTGAGGGTCATTAAGTTGAAATTAATTTGCACAGGAGTGAGGAACAAATTCCAGAGAGAAGCATCCTTATGAGCTCCAAAAATTTCCTTTTTGCTTGCATCTCTCTGATGGCCTGTTGATTCCCTGGTTCATACTTTGGCTGCTAAAGCACATTTTCGTTTTCTAGCTCTCTGTCTTTCCCAGAGAACCTTTGTAATTGGGAAAAACTGTCATGTGCAAATAGTATTTCAGTTGATAAAACTAACATAAAATCAGCAAACAAGGCAAATTGCCACAAGCCATAAAGCTGAGCATGTAAGCAAAAGTCTCACGATATATCTTGCAGAGATGCCATGGTTAAAGTTGTAGCTTCTAGTATTTGAATGGGGGTCAAATGGAGGGAGAATTTTTTTTAATTACTCTAATTAATTTAAATTCTTTAAACATATTCTTTACTTTAAGATAGCTTTAGAAGCTTTCCAGTGATTAAATAATTTGAAGAGGGGGTAGAAGATGAAGGAGAGAAAAGCAGGAAGACTGTAGAACCAGCAATATCATTAACATCACGTTATAGTTGAAAATTATATACTCACATTTTCTTGATGGGCCCCAAACCAGTGGAGTAAGCACAGCTGTAAGTTCCTGAATGAAGTTACTGTAACCAGGAGAAAATGTTAACATCCAAAGGTTATGTTCTTACAAGCAACTTGACATATTTTATAATTCACCATGACTACATTTGTCAGGACATATTCACATGCACTTTTTATCAAGCATGTCAGTATTTTTTATTCACTGACTGGAATGGGGGTAGAAAGAGGAAAGACTGATCAAAATAAAAAATATAGCTTTTCAATGAATTACAAAGTTAGGTAATTTTTTCATTTTTGTTTCTCATTCAGTCTTCCTCCCTTTTCCATCCCATATAGACATTTCTTGTCCTTGTATAAACTTGGACTAGCCGTTCACCAATGGATGAATTTATTTCAATAACTAGAGATTCATTCCCCTTTATGCAATCATTTTCTGACACCAATTCACCTTCATATGAATTGCCTGCAGGCTGCACACTTGTACTGCATTTATTACGAAACTTGTGATGACTTTTCCAGGCTTCAGCTGTACTGCATCTCATGTTTATGGAGATCACAAGAGCCAGAAAACTGTGCTTTTGGGTTTTTTTCTGCAAGTTCATGTCTTTTTCTTCAGCACAAAATTTCAGCAGGTGTTATCCATTGTAAAAATAAGAGGAAATAAAAAAAGAAAAAGAAAAATTTAACCTTTTCTGGTGGAACAAACATTTTAACAGTGCAGCCATATAGCTGGGTAGACAGCCTGTGACATAGCTGAAAAGATATTTGCAAATTTAAAAAGAGCATATGTTTCAGAATGCAGATATATTTTCAGGTGAAGGTGAACAGACGTATGCACATCTGTCTTTCTAACATAGATGGAATGTGATATCTAAACATGAAATTAAAGAACTAGAAAAGAAGAAAAATAATTTCCAGTAAGCAGGTCTCTTAACTTCCACTCAACCACTTTTATTTTTATATACAGGAAGAAAAACAGCTTCTTAACAGCTTCTCCTGTGTCTTTTGTCTTGCAGTCTCTTTCTGAGCCAAGATGTCCAATAGCTTTTGCCTGAATAAATAGGCGGGCAGAACTGTGTTCATGAGGTGACAAATGTGCACAGACAGAAGCACGTTGTTATCTCTTCTCTGCGATGGGGTGTTCGGTAAACTATCACATTGTTACATCTCACAAGGACTGTGCTGACAAGTCAAGTTTAAAAATTACTTTGCGATTTTCTTGTCAAAGTTGTATAAAAAGAAAAATTTGAAGAGTCTGAAAATACGAAAAAAACCTGTCATTCAGCAGAAATATACTACAGATTTTCACTGAGAGGTGAAAGATGAGCTGCTTTTGCTTCTCAACCAATTTTTTCTGCCTACAGTGTCTTGTTTAACATACTATATCTATCACCATGTATTAGGCAAAAAAGAAGCACCTTTTAATTTCAATGTAGTTGCAGCAAAAGCACTTCTAAACTGCCAATCTGACAAAAATACAATTTCTCTGTGTGCACTAGACCAAAAGAATTTCTTTTAAGTTTTGTCATAAAGCCTAATAAACACAACTCAAATTTCTAAAGAAAGCATTTCTTGGGTTTCTGGTTGGTCTGTCCCAGGGCTAGGAATACTGAAATGTGCTTCTTCTTACCTTGGGTCCTGCCTTCCACCTAGATCTAGCAATTCCAGACTCTGTCATTTAGGAGCAATAAAAATGTTGGGTTTTATATTCTATACTATAGAATAAAGAAACTGCAGGATTCCAGGGTCTAAATAAAGTTTCCCAAGCAAAAATCTTATTATAAGCCCCACCCAGAGAAAGATAACATTATTTATCTATACTCTTCATTTTCTACTTTTGAAACAACTACTCAGCTTCACTTTTATCTCATGACTGCAAGGTTTCCTTAAAGTCATGCAGTGAGGGATTTTGCCAAAAATATTCTGAATTCAGTTATATCAGTATCTTTCTAAGGAGCTTCTAATTTTCTAAAGACACTATCAAGATGAAGAAAAATCTTGGCAAGACAGCACAGTAATCAAGTGCACCAGACACAGATCCTACAGTGAGAAAGGCTTAAAAGCCAAAACAAAAAGGTTTTATTTCCGTCCAGCAGATACCTAAACTCAGTAGAAGTCTGAAATGTATTTATTTTGGACATTCAACTCCCTCAGATGCAGGCTGCCCTTAACCATGCCTCTATCCCATGCAAGCCTAGCTACAAAAACTGAGTAAAGCACTATGCACTGCATCCTGCATCTTATGTCTTTCACAAAAGAAAGAATAAAGCATACTTAATTCTTTAAAGATCATGTGTGACCACCTTTAGGGATCCAAAGTAAATGGAAAGTTTGGAACAAATCCTCAAACAGTATAAAGAGATTAGATTAGAATGTCACAGAACAGAATAGAACAGAATGAAATATTTCAGTTGTCCTATGTATATTATTAAGGACATTGTCCAAGGGCATTTCAAACACTGATAGGCATGGGGCATTGATCACCTCTCTAGGAGGCTTCATCTCATGGTTGACCACCCTGTCAGTAATGAAATGTTTCCTAATGCCAAGTTGAACCTCCCCTGATACAGCTTTGAATCATTGCCATGTGTCCCATTACTGGATACCAGGAGATCAATGCCTCCCTATCCACTTTCCCTTCTCTGGAAGCTGTGAAGAGCACTGAGGCTGCCCCTTAGTCTGCTTCTCTTCAAACTAGACAAGTGCTGTGTTCTTAACTACTACTTAAAGAAATGCCTTTCAGCTCACCAGCTTTGTTGCACTCTTCTGGATATATTCAATACCTTCACATCCTTTTAAAATTGTGGCTAAAAATATCCTTGTGAATATATGTGGATTCCTGGCACATAGCACTGATCTTGAGACCACATATGCCACATCTATAGAGTTTGGGGTTTGTGGGTTTTAAGTTCGTTTATGTTCAAACGTTCTGCCAAATGGTCATCCAGGTCTAGGTTAAGTAAAAATTTGAAATTCTGACTGCATCTAAGAGAAAGAAGCTCTTTACTGTCTTCACTTCTTCTGTCTAGAAGTTGGAAAAAAATGTTAAGCTTTTGAAAATTCTCAATGTTTTGAAATAGAATGTTATATGCACATAATTTTCATTTCTTTTTTAAAACAATCCCACTAATCCCACAGTATCAGCAACATGGGCCAAGTGACACCACACTTCTGACAACTACTGACACATTTAGCTGAGGTGTCTGGACATCATATAATGAACTGTATCCTCACATAACCTTTCTTTTAAACTCCTCATCTTTAGTAGTGACCTTTTTCAGTGATTTCACATATATCCTTCAGGTGCATTTTACTTTCCAGTCATTTTGGTTGATGTAAAAACTTTTCCCTTTCAGTGAAAACAAAACCTCCGTTAAAATTCAAAAGGTCATTCTAGTCTTTCTTAGGCCTAGAATCGTGCATTAGTTCTGCTCAGTAGCACCTCCACAGGTTTGGTATTTTCTCCTGATGGATTATGCCCTGAGGAAAATGTTCAAATATATTTTGTATTTCTGTGAAGAATTCTGAGTGTTCTACATACTCAGATGTTAAAGATTTTCCCCAAAACATCTCCCTCAGTAAGCCCTTTCTGGATCTTCATGGTTTTTTTTGATTTTTGTAATTGTAGATCACATATGCAGCCTGGTCTCAGTTTTCCTAATTGCACTGTTTCCCAGGGCATTATTCCCAGTAATTTTCTTCCCAGACTCATCTAAACCCCTGACAAATGGAAAGGAAGAGCCCCAGCACGGATGTCACCCCTTTAGAAAGTTTCTAGCTGTTTTGCAGTCAGATGCTAGCTTTTCCCTTTGCCCACTATTTGGTCTCTTTTTCCTTTCAAAGCAATAGCTTTCTTTTTTGTCTTAACTTCCACCAAGCATCTCCAACCAGTTTACCCTCAGAGACTGCATCTTCCAGATTCCTTAGCATTAAATAAGCTGAGGGAGTTGTATTGGAGCTATTTTTAAAGAAACAGACCCTGGTATTATGCCTTGAAACACAAGATTGTAAGTCCAATAATTCTTTGAATTCACTTTATGAGTGCCTGAGGTACAAAGACTGACAATTCCAAGGTTATTGAATAAACAGATATTAGATATGTAATAGGAGAATGAGGTGTGAGTAAAATATGGCACAACATAAAGCAGAAAGAAATGAAATACAGCTTGCTGAACATTGCCTAGCACAACAGGATAAGGTGGTAACAGAAAAGAGGATATTTTTCATGTAAAGCAGCAATCAATACAGCCATAACACAAGAAAGTTTCTCCAAAAGCTGCTGAGTTGCTAATGGAAAAATTAGTAAGAAAATAAAGATCCCCAAAGAAAATAATAAATCAGGGCTCCAGGGTCCTAAAGTACTTCTCATGCACAGAATGTAATGACATTTCATTTCCTACTTTTCTGCCAGGAATGCCAGGCCAGAAGAATATATGGAGTCTTATAAACCTTTCTGCTTCATTTCTGTACTGGATATTTAGCAATGTGTATTCAAATAGACTAACAGCACAGTAGAAAATAATGTGCTCTTATTTAATATCCCTATTTTCTGTTCATAAATACTTCAAGACTTCTTACAGTGATGTACCATTTTCTACAAAAAACTAGCTAAGGGCTATATGTGTTTTTCTTGTTATTTAAAAACTGAGTAGTGTATTTACTTCTGATTTGATACATAGAGTGAATTTATATGTCATAATGCGGTTAGATACCTAGACACTAGATATTGCTGATGGCACAATACAAAATTATAAGGACATCATTTGTATGAAAGCATGTTTTATAGACTGTTAGGCAACCTCTAGTTTAATGCTGGTGTCTGAAGCCTGTGGCCCAAAACTGTTTTTCTAGCATGTTGATGGTTTTGGATCTGTTTCTGAGGTATCTATCTCCCCCTTGACGTTATAAAAGCAGCTTATGAACCTAATTTAAAATATGGATGTGGCTGTGGGACAGGAACCAGAAAGTTAGGTTTTGCTTAACAGCTTCCCTTCTTGATTTAGATTTCTGTCTAAGGTATAGGGGAAATCTGTCTGAGAACTTGATACCAGTTTTCTCAGAAATCAATCTATTTTGAACCATGATTGCAGCAAAGTGATTCCATCTAGCCGAGTTTACAGGTTTTAGATTTCTGTACATGCCCCCATGAATTCTTTGACAAAAACTGATGATTTTCTTTCCAACAAACAAAATCATGAGGCCCATCTCAGATGTAAAATCTGTGAAACTTAAGAAATTGTTGCATAAGTTCCTTACCTCCAAATAATGTTTTAACCTGTGCCTTCTTCAGTAAAACAACACATAACTTTCGACTGATATTTGACTGATTTTATTCCATTAGTTTGATCATTCTTAAAATATATTTGCTTCACATAAAATATTATTTCATATGGGCCAACACAAGCAACGTTTGCTAAATGCCTCTGGAACACTCAACCCAGACTCCTTGGTAAGGTCATGTCATTTAAGTGTTTGATGACCAGTAGTCATTTTCCTGAATGGTAAATCATAAAGTCATAGAATTACTTGGGTTGGACGTGGAATTATTTGCTTCCAACCCCCCTGCCATGGACAGGGACACCTTCCACTAGATTAGGTTGCTCGAAGCCCCATTGGAGCTGGACTGGAACACTTCAGGGATGGAGCATTCAGAACTTTTAGTGTCTCACCATCCTTATTGTAAAGAATTTCTGCCTGATAAGTTATGGAAATTTGATCCCCTTACAGTATAAAAGCATTACTTCTTATCACTCCCTGATATGGAGTCCCTCTACAGCTTTGCTGTAGGCTCTCTGGAAGGCTTCTATAAGTTCTTCCCAGAACCCACCCTTCTCTAGGCTAAATAATGACAAATTTGTCAGTCTGTCCTCGCAGGGGAAGTGCTTCATCCCAACAACCATCTTCATGGCCCTGTTGGAGCAGGTCCGTGCATTTTTTATGTTGGGGTCCGCAGAGCTAAACAGAGTACTCCAGGTGTGGTCTCACAAGAGTGGGGCAGAGGGGCAGGTCATGCTTCTTTTGATGCAACCCGGGATACCATTGACTTTCTGGGCTGCAAGAACACATTACCAGGTCGTACTCTGTTTTTCAGCTTTTACAACCACTGATTCCCCCAAGTTCTTCTCTGCAGGGACATTCTCAATCCACTCATCACTCAGCCTGTATCCATGTTTAGGATATTCCCAGCACAGATGCAAGACCTAGCATTTGATCTTGTTGAACTTCATGAAGTTCATACAGCCCACCTCTCAATGGATGGCATCCCTTCCCTCCAGCATCTCAACTGCCTCACACAGTTTTGTGTCATCAGCAAACTTGCAGAGGGGGCACTGAATTCCACTGTCTGTGTAACCAACTGTCTTGGGGTGACTTTATGCTGTTGTATCCCCTATCACCGCTCTATGCCCAGACATGATCCTGAGTCTTTCTGTGCCTTTAAAACTGGGTGCAAGAGAGAGAGAGAAAAAACTGAGCAAACGTTTCAAAACAGTTGGTGCTTCAAGGACATGGAGATTAGCTGCTGCTGCTGAGGAGGGAAGGAAGCACCCTTTCTGCTTCTCTTGGCTTTTCGGTTCTGTTTCTCCGGAGAGAGAGAGAGAGAGAGAGACTGGGAGTTAAGATTCTTTCTGGGACTTTGGCTTTTCCCTTCTTCTCTTCTGGATCGTTTCAACATCAGAACACCAGAACTCACTGGGAAAATTTCCACCTTAGGCCCAGAGGGGGCCCCCCGACGCCGACCCAGCTTCGAGGAGGAGGAGAGAGACCACAGCCACAGAAGGACTCTAAAATCTTCCCAGGTTTCTCTCCACAGCAAGAGGTTTTGTTGTTAGCATTATTACTCTTTTCCTGTGTGTTTGTTAAATAAATAGGGTTTTTTTCTTCACTTTCCTCCAAGGAAAATCTCTTTTTCCCGAACCTGGTGGGGGAGGGGTGGCTGTAACCTGCCTTCCTTTGAAGAGACGTTCCTTTTGGCTGTTTCCCTGAATTTGGCCCAAACCGGTACACCAACAAAAATGTTAAAACATACTGGTCCCAGTACAGACCCCTGAGGGACGGCACTTGTCATTGGCTCCACCCAGACATTGAGCCGTTGACCACAACTTCGGCCAATTCCTTGTCCATTGAGTGGTCCATCTGTCCTATCCATGTCTCTTTTTTAGAGACAAAAATAATGTGCAGAACAATTTTAAAAGGTTTGCACAAGTCCAGGTAGACAAAGTCAGTCACTCTTTCCTTCTCCACCAGTGCTGTAAATTCTCTGTTTGCCATTTGCCTTGGCATAGTTTACAGGAAGTTCTGCTTTGTTATCTTGTCAGGCACAGATGTGAGACAACTGACCCAGTTTCCCAGGTTATCTTTTTTCCCCCCTTTTTAAACATGGGAGCTATATTTCTCCTCTTCCAGTCAGTGTGGACTTCACCAGTCTGCCCAAATTTTTCAAATATGATGGACAGTGGCTTAGCATCTTCATCTACCAGTTCCCACAGGACCCTCCTGTGGATGTCTTCAGATTCCATGGGCACATTCAAATTCCTTAGAGGTTCTCAAACTTGGTCTTTTCATACAATGGGTGGTTCTTCATTCTCAGTACTCCAGTGGGAGTAAAAATATATCAGTATTTGTCCTCAGATCATTCTTGCAATAATGTTAATGCACGCTTGATGATGTAAATATATTTGTTGGTATATAAGAATAGCCACACAAACCTAAAGTATTAAAAATTAATTACAATAGCAGCAATCCATAAATAAACAGTCTAAATGTTAAGTCCCAAAATACAGTCACTAGTTCTGGTACCTGAACTTTTGTTCGTTTCAGGATATTTTCAGTGGGTGAGTCAATACTAACAACTCAAGAAATTCTATTTAAGGGCAGCTATAAAATGAATTTACAATGACAGTCATATTTTAGTATTTGGTATAGAGATATATTGCTTTTACTGAAATTAAATTCAAGTATGAAAAGACATTAAAATAATGTTTCATTTAAAGCTTCCAGTGAAAAATTTATGTAGTTTTATTTTGTGTAACAAAAAGGGCTAAACAGTAAGTAATAATGTATTCAAAATATAAGGGAAAGTCCCTCTCCAGCAGTTAGACACCTGAATACTTAAGATATTACTACTTAAGTATTACTACTGTGGTGCTATGAAAAAGGAGGTCCTATACAGTGCATTGACTTGAAATAAAAGCAAGGGATTACTTTTAGGCATTTGGATTCATTTATTTTCTTGAACTCCTCTGTAACTAATCACCAAAAAGATCATCCATCATATATTTCTTTCTTGGTTCCTCTATTATACCCTATATAATCTAGTTAATATAAAGTTAGCAAATTGTGATCACTCCACTTACCCAATCAAATGCAATTTCATTCAGTAACTAGTTTCAAAGAAAAGCAAAGCAAATAAAAAGTGTATGAAATTACTTCTGCATGTGCGTAAAATTCAAATGGGCTGGGATACGTGACCATGGAAAAAACACAGCTTGGGAAAAGGGTGAGTATAGGTGGTGTACATATACTCATGTGTATAAGGAAGAGAAGGCTCACAGTTCTTAATCTCTTCCAGTGAAAGGAGAAGGACGATTGGCAAAACCAAGGAGGGTACAAGTTTGGAGCAAAGAATGGAAGGTATTTTTTTAAGCAATGGGCAGCAAGAGCTGTAGAACTGCTTGCCAAAGAACACTGTGGTTGCAAAGATTTGACAAGGTTCATGAGAAGCTTGGATGGCCATCTGGAAGGGTTGTGCACTGGGGTGATTAAGGAGAGAAGTCAGCGGGGAGTCCAGAAACCCCTGAGCTGAAATCAGTTGCATCTGAGAGCATAATAGGAAGCCATAGGCCTGCGCTGTCCATACTCTTCCTTGAGTACCTACTTATGACCAGTCAAAGCCTTCTGGGGAGACTTTGGATCTAGATGGATAAATTGACTGAAACAGTATTTCTGTTCTTATGTGTCAACCCCATAAATTTCAGGAAAGTGTTTGTTGTTCTATAAAATGAGAGAGATGCTTGTACACATCTCCACTCTCATTTTCTTACCCGTCATTGCCTCACCAAACTTGATTCTTTCCAGTAGGCACCTGGGAATGGATTTCCTGCTGGGCTAATTACTCTAAAAGCTGACAAACTTGTCAACTGCTCTCACCACAGCAGCTGTTCAGACATTCCATTATATATAACCCATGTAATTCTCCCCTGTTAACTTGCCAAACAGCATGCAGTTGGCTGAGAAAACAAGTCATGGCAATTGTTCCTTTATGACTGGCATGCATCACCTCCTCCTCAGTAACTTAGATCACGAAAATAGCATGCGTTTCTTAATTATGTTGCCTGTGCACTCACATCCATATCAATACAGATAATGGTGCAGGCTTCTGGTAATGGAACAGGTAATTACACAGCTCCCACAAATATTCTTATATTACTCATTAAATCATACAATATACAAAATACAAATTACATATTCATACAATACAAAATACATTAAAGGTTGTTATTCTGACCCGGTTTTGATAATTTCATGTGCTTGTATTTCTCTCTGCAAATAGATTGTGTACACTGTCAAAATAATCACTAAACAATGGCTGCAGACAAAGGCTACGCTAAGTTGGAGTCAAGCTTAGGATTAAATAACTGCAATGGCATTGCACCTTTCAGAAAAACAGTTAAAAGAAATTTATATATACGTAGGCATCAAAATAATTGTTTAGGACATGCAAACAACCCTACCTCTGCCATAAAATAAGGCCATGAAATACTTACATTGTTAAAAGACTATATTTTTTGTATATTTTCTAAAACTGAATTACTTCTGAAGAGAATTTTTTTTAAAAAATCCATTTGGGATCCTTCAAGCTAAAATATTTTTTTTATAGTGCACTCTCACTTCCATCCATACTTCCACTGCGTGTCTTTTCATATTACATAGGTCCTGACATTCTGCATTCATCTCTAGAAACAATATACACATGAAATTGCTAAAATTCATTTGGGGCTGACATCAGCACCGATGCTTCAATATTCACATGCAGTTTTCAAGGAATCTCATTCTTCCACCTAGTTTAACACAATCAGGTGGGAATAATCCCTTTTATTTTAGACACTTATTTCAATGAAAAAGACCCCAACATCTTAAACATCAAAAGAAAATATTTACTTACAGAGTCTCAGAAGGCGTTAGCATTTGCATGCCTTTCTGAGGTCACGTGTAATGGTATTCTAGGTGCAATGGTATTCTAACTAATGCTTCTATAAACTTGTCCATGGAATGATGTAACGCTGGCATGATAAAGAGTCTTAGAATATCCCTAATAAGCACAAACTTCAAAGTATGAGTATGAATTCACTTACTTCTGTATATCCATTGTTATCATGTAGTTGTTTTTCCCCTCATGTTGTACTGATGAAGTGTTCTGTTACTGCAAGGCTTCTTATATTAGGCTGTGAAAATGTTATTTTTATTTCTTTTAGAATAATGTCACAACCTGTCTATTAAAATTGACCAATTGATCACTTCAGCATGTGAACTGCAAGTTGCTTGGCATCACAGTGTTTGAGCTAGTAAAGACCACTCCTCCCTCCCCAGCCTCCTAAATAGAGAAGCGAGCCATTGTAAGCCCGAGTTCCTGACTAGAAATGTTTGCCCCATTTACAACTGTCACTGAGGGTCATTCAAAATTCAACCTGCCTGAACTTTACTTTCCCCCAATAACCCTCAAAACTACTCATTATAACACTCATCAACCTTAGATGGAATGAAGCAGAAGAGAAAGCTGTTAAGCAAGAACAAAAGCTGCAATGAAAGCAGAGTTTATAACAGCATTCTTCGTAGGATGATATTTTTTCACTTCTTCAGAAAAGTAAATGCAAATAAGACCAAGAAAAAGAATAATTAGTCTGAAAAACATCATAGTGGAAACAGTGCTAAATACAGATAGGAAATAAACTGTAAAAGGGCCTTGGGCACAAACAGAAAGGAGGTAATTATTTTATGACTCCATTTCCTGCCTTTTAGTTACTGAGATTATAACTATATTTTATTGCACTGGCCAAGCAGTCCCAGAAGTCAAGATGTCTGTTTGTGCTTCTGCAAGTATAGCCAGGACAGTATTTGTCCTGGCAAGCAATTCTATAAACTTTGACTAATGACATCTAGCAGGTTTTATTTCCTAAGGGAAAGATTAATGTCTCATTAATGAGAATTGTAAAGATGATATCACAATTCATTACCCAGCTCACTGCCCAGGAAAAGACTTAAGGAGGCCAGTGTTCTGCCTCAGCATTGAAATTTTTCTATTTTCTTTCTTTTTTTTAATTGATTAAGTTATGTAAACTCAGAATTCTTATACTGTTGGGTGGATGAAATTATCTGTATCAAAATCCACTCTTACAACAGAATATATGCAAATGCCACCTTTTAACTCCTGAAAAGGACTCCAAATCCCTTGCTTTGTCTCAAAGAGAAGATTGTCAGTTTCAATAAGAACCAAAGTAGAAGTCCTACTGCCAGAAGCTCATTCAAATGCATGAAATATATTCCTTTCCCTGCTCTCCACACACATATTGCAGTAGGAATTCTGAGAAGAATTTACCTTTACAACTTTTGCCATGTAAATCTTCCTTTGGGCAATTCCAAGCAATCTATTTGATACAGACCCTTGGATATACTATCTTTTACACCAGACTTACAAACTACTTAAGAATAAGCAGCTGTCTGACAAAATAAAGCAAGGCTACTTGTCAATTTAGGACAGGAAACACAGACAGTTACCATATGCAACTTTAAAAAAAAATGGGGCAATATCCAAACTGGAATGTGGCCAAGACACTAGATTTAACAACTTTATTCCCATAGGCTCTGAGACATTTATTTCTTAATCCCCCAAATCTACTTTAATTGTGTGTAAGGAAATGTCTGTGTTAAAAGAAAATAACAGGGGTTACAGTAGTTCTATTACAGCTCTGTCTGCATATACCACTCAAATCATTTCCTCACCACTATTAAACCTACAAATTACTGATTTTTTCTAATATTTTCCTGTTTCTTAACATTTTCTCAGCTACTCTGCTTCCCTTGATTCTACTTATTAATTTACTGCTGGCTCTTCCTGCCTGCCGCTCACCATTCTAACTCTTTAACTGGTACCTTCTGAATTAAGGTACCAGAGAAACAGATTCTCTTTACCAGTTGACTAATTAAAAAGTGGAATAGATAGATGTGAGTGAACAGCAGTCTTGTCCTAATTGATAATTTTTTACAGCATTTATTCTTAGAAATTTTGCAGCTTCACATAGGTCCATAACTTGTGCATCAAATCAGTTGCTCTTCTTTGAGTAATTGTTGGACAGCATGCTTTTTAGGGATCCCTGAAACCTAGATTTTGAACAACAAAGGATTCTTTTCTTTAAGACAACATCTTTGAGATGTTATACTTTTCAGCACTCCCATCAACAATAGAAATAATCATTCACTTTTCTGGGAATTGTGAGAGATCATGTATGTTTAATATTTGTTTATATCAGTTTTTGTTCTGGTTTTGACATGTCATTTAAGATATAGTCTCTGTCATTTTATTCAGAGATAACACTCTGGTGCTATGCATGAAGAGATTGATACTTACTTTTCCAAGTACTTTATACACTATTAATAAAATCCACAGATTAAAAAGTTTATATGTACAACCTGTACAGTAATAAATATATTAAAATAAACTAGCTTGTTTTTTCAGAGTGAAACTTAAAAAATGGGCAGGCACTAAGGGATTGGGAATGGCAACATTTTTCAGAAGTGCTCATTATCTAAAATCTGATTTACATTCATACATTCTTAAAAGTCTCAACTATTTAGAATAGCATATCCAAAAAACATGCTGTGTCCTCCACTACAATAGTCATGTATCAGCATTTTAGAGAAGTTTACATGAAACGCATTGACACAAGTTACCCTTCTGCAGTGTCCACATAAGCTATATTTGCACGACACTGAAGTGTAGGGTGGAGTTCTGATTTCATTTCTGGCAATGGTATGTGCTTCAAAGCTGTGGAGCATAGTGTCAATTCAACATCACATGACTGCTTCTGAAGAGGAAGTAACTCTTTAGAATAGGGTGTAGGCCACACAGATGTTTAGCCTGGAGGCTATGAGAGTCACTGGAAAATAAATCAGTTATAGCTAGATGGGTCCTAATTCTGTGTTTGCAAGTGTATTGCTTGGAATTAAGAAAAGAAGCTCAGAACAGTTTATGAGTTATCCCTGAAACAAAACTGTTGAATTACATGATGAACTGAAATAAATGGTACCAAAAGATAGCTTTTCATAAAAAGAACCCCCAAACCTAAAACAAAAATTAACTCCAAGCAAGTAGATAATAAGAAACCTCATGCATATTGTATCAAAAAAACTCCCAAAAAACCAAACAAACCTACTATTTCCATTTTAATCGAAAGTAGAATTTTAATCCAAATACAGTCCCTCTTTTCATTTTATAAAACAGCTAAGTGAAAGTTTCTTAAATTGAATTTTCAAATGGGAAAGTGTTGTGAATTACCAGTCTCATGTTCTGACTCCCCTCAAGAGTCTTCACATGACTGAAGCCTTTGTTTAGGGAAAGGGAACACGACTTGATTAGATGAGATTAAATTTGACTAGATTCACCTGCCTCCCAACTTTCATGAATTCACTTTTATTGTTTTAAGGAGTGGGTAGCCTACAGCAAGATAAAAGGACAAGAAAACCATAAATGAAAAAAAAAAGGAAAAATAAGGCAGTATGAGAATACTTCCAACTTCTTATTCCATTTTACCTAAGAGCTTAATTGCTCATTCAGAACAATTGGTTCCCATGCCACAGGAGTGATGACTCCTGCAGCAAAACTGAGCAAATGTAGAAAACAGGGCATTTTACAAGAGCATGCAATCTGCAGGTAACAATTTTCTGTGTCAGACTGAGTTACTATCTCTCACTGTAATAGTTGTGAGAGACAGAAGTTGATTTCACACTTAGAGAGATTTCCAGTGTCCCTATCTGTCACAGAGACACCCAGCTTCTGTATATGACATCTCCTAACATGGCTTAGATGACAAGTTGACTTTAGTATCTTTGACAGCCTTGAGCCTTGTTCCTAATGCAGAGTCTTCATCTTTATAAGAAAGCATTAATAAATGAAGGTATTGAATAAAGAGTTAAATCTCAATGATAGCAGGTGGGTACTCAACACTTGAAATATTTCATCCTGCTTTATCTTTTTTTGTCTTACATTTTAAAAGACTTAAACAATTAGAATTTTAATAAATGTTGCTTTCCTTATTATTCTTTAATATAATTCAGAAATGTACAAAGAGAAATACTTTTAAACCATAACTGCAATTTGATGAGATTGTTATTATCTCATTTTACAAAAAGAGGAAGGAACAAAAATTACTTGCTTACAAACTTTGCCTTACTATGTCAGGATTTTGACACACACACACACACAC
>VXAZ01001536.1:47335-109110 GCA_013399875.1 Gymnorhina tibicen
ACATTGTCTTACTCTGTCAGTATTTTTATATATATATATATATATATATATATATATATATATCACAAATCCAGCAGTTTTCAACCAGGCAGTCACCTTTCAGTTACTGTAGAGACAGTACAGACAAAAAGTTCATATTTCTGGCATAGATTTCTGTGATTTCTGGTAGATACCTGTGGTCCCACTTAAAGATCTGGTCATTCAGGTAATATTTGTTCACATGGAGTCTAGGCTTAAGCTCTTAAGTAACTCAAGATTTTCAAAAGTTGTACTCAGTGTAGCACTAGAAAATTAGTTGACAAGTGTGTGGGCAAAAAAAATTGAATGAGTTTAACTGGAGGGCCCCACTTCCAAAATTCTTCCCATGGTGGTTCGACTTTACAGGTTTCATGAAACTGATCTCTATTTCATTAAATAATTGTAAAATAATGAAATAGTTGCAATCATGGGTTGCTGGGAATATAGTGTCATTTTCCCTCCCAAGTTTTATGGTGCCGTTAAATGTTTTTGTAATAGCTCATTAAACATGCAATAAAATATAATCTCAGAGACATTCTCCTCTCCCCCCCAGTGGAAATATCAGCATATGGCAATTGAAATAAATATAGATTTAGTTTAAATTTCAGACTTTATTAGATAGTTTCATTATTTTGAAGGTCTCTAGTTTATGAACCATCATCATTCTAGTATAATATTAATGAAAGCTGGGCTAATTCTTATTCCAAAGCCACCTGAGTCATCTCTTTTTGTATTGTTGTTTTCTGGATTTCTTTTACTGAGAGGTGGTAAGGTGTGTGTCAAACTTCAATTCACATAAATACATGAAGAAAACTTACTTTCAAAGTGTTATTAAGACTAAGAATTATTTAAAAAAACCTCAAACAAACCTGGCAATGTAAAATATAAAATATAAAAATTCTATTGTACCAGGAACCAAAATTTCTTCTTGTCTTTCTCTTTCATCCCTCAATGATTACATGCTCCTAAATTTAAAATTGTTCTCTGGTGTGATATTCCAGGATATGCTTAACTCTTATAAACATTAGAATGGAAGATCTTCATTTAGAAAACACCTACTCAACACTACATTTGGCTGTCATTTTTTAGCTCCTGAACTTAAACACTATTTTATTTTTGATTACTTGTACATAAAACTGAGGTCTCTAAAATTTTCCTGCAAGAACATTTGTCCCTTCAGCCCCAAACATTGTCTTTAATCGTAAGTAGTACTTAGCTTTTTGTCACTTATTTTACTCTTTTGGAAGTGGCTGTGTTCCTTCCCCTCCTCTCGCTATCAAAATTCTTTTCTCTCTTAGGGGAAGCTTCAGGTTTAGTAATGCATTTGAAATGGAAAATGTTTCATGGACAAACTCTGTTTTTTCCATATCTTTAACACAGATGCAAATCTTATTTGTTAATTTTCACAAGGGATTTTCTCATCATAGTAAGTCCTGAATGTGTTACTACAGCTGAATTTCTTTTGTAACAGCTATGGAAATTGAAAATCATGCAGTTATTCCAGTCCTGTAAATAACATTAAACACAAGGATCTGATTCAACACTGGGTTTTGGAGTCTAAAAATTCTATTAGATTTCATGTGTGTGCTTACATCCAGGCAAGAATTTGGAAAACGTGTTGCTTAACGTACCTGCCTGACCTGTCTAAACATGGAATGCTGTAGACAAATACTTCCCAGAAGTTTTCAGTTCTGCATAGCCAGAAAAGCCTGTGCCTTTGCTCAGTTAAATGCCCAGGCTCACTGTGAGTGATGACTCAGATGAAAATATCAGCACAGTGCACATTATTTCATAGCTCAGTAGATAGACTACTTAGACTAAGGCAACTTTTAGGCCATACTACACCTGATGGCATTTTTACTGACATCTGTCCTAGCCCAAGGAAGTTCCTGTACCCCTAGTAAATGCAGCTGTGTGAGCAACAGCCTTCCCACAATAGACCCTGATCTTCTGTGCAGCCAGCAAAGCTTGTTCATACGCAGAATTCCAGACAAAAACTGTCCAACAGGACGTCTTGTTTTTACTGAATTATGATTTTTTTGGGGTAGGGTCTTTTATCTGTTATAAATTTTAAAAAATACATCCTTTTAACATCCATTTAAAAATCCAGCCTCTTTAGATTTCAAATTCTTGCTTCAAAACCTAGAGGTTGGTGTGAAGGTGAAGTCATAAGAATTATTCTTCTGTTATGAGAAAATTAAATGTTACATCTTTGTTGGAAGAAAAAAGTCTGGTGGTGTTCTTCTATTAGTTTATGCTTCAGTTTTCCTGAAATTTGCTCAGTTGAGGAAGAACACATTGATGGTGCTTTTTAATTAAGGATTTTGAAGTAAGGTCTTCTTACTGAAATTACTGGGTGCTTTCATTAGTAGGAAGTGCTACAGTCACAGCTGAGTGGCTGGTAGTGTTATCTATTGCTATTTGAACTGTTTTACATATTACAGTTATTTTCAGATCCTGTGAATTGGTAATTACAGATTATATTGGCCAAGACACTAAAATCCCTAAAGGTTATTGTGATAACCGTCATTTTGGTGTCTGGCTATAGCAGAGGAGTCTTCATGTAGTACTACATAACAAATCAGTGTTTTCAAAAGGGAACAGTGCAATAACGTGGGTGTCCAGAACAGGTCATTAATGGTATTCTGTGTGACATTTATACTTACATTCACGCTTCACTATTCAGTGTTGACAGCCTGGAACATCCTCTGGAGGGTCAGGCTGGCTAGACTCAAATGTGCAGAGCAAGGCACTGAATTTTTCATTACATATTTTAAAGCAGATCTATGGCATGTCTTCTTTAAAACAGTAGATTCTGCAATGTGAGAGTGTTCCCTACAGTGCCCACAGAGTGCTCTTCCCAGTAGGCTTAATGTCTCTGTAAGAAACGGATGTCTTCACTGGCTCTCAGTTTAGTTAAGATTTTATTCTTTTTTTAAATACACAATTTCGATTCTATCAGCAGCAAAATACATAGAGAAATAAATATTACAAATAATTTTACTGCTAAATTTGACTAATACAAATGAAATAAAATGTTATGTTTATCATGTATAGAAAATTTAATTCATAGCCAAACAATGCTTGATCTTCACAGATGTTTCGGTTTAACTGCAGCCAGCAACTCAGCCTCACACAGACACTTGCTCATTCCCCAGAAGTGAGATGGAGGAGAGAATATGAAGGGTTAAAGTGAGGAAACTTGTGGGTTGAGATCAATACAGTCTAATAGGTAAAACAAAAGCCACACATACAGGCAAAGCAAAACAAAGAACTCACTCAGCACTGCCCATGGGCAGGCAGGTGTTCAGCCATCCCCAGGAACGCAGGGCCCCGTCATGCATAACAATGACTTTGGAAGACAAACGCCATAACTGAACATCCTGCCTTCCTTTTTATTTCCCCAGCTTCTACCATTATGTGTGACGTCAAATGGTGTGAAATATCCCTTTGGTCAGCTGAGGTGGATGTCCCTTCCCAGCTTCTTGTGAACCCGCAACTTAGTGGTGGGGTGGGGTGAGGAGCAGAAATGGCCTTGACTCTGTATAAGCACTGCTCAGCAATAACTTAAACAAACCTGTGTTATCAACACTGTTGTGGTCACAAACCCAAAACATAGCACCATGTGCAAGCTTCTAGGAAGAAAATTAATTAATTTATCTCACCCAAAATAAATACAACAGGGAAGAGAATGCTCATTCAGGACTTCAAGACTCTGAATAAGCAATTTGATAGATAGGATGCAGAGGTACACACATAGTGTACTGTCATGCTAAGAATAAAACCTAGTTGTCTTGAGTCTCTATAGTCTTGGTATTTGGAGACAGTCAACATTTTATAGTTTGGCAACAAGTACTTTTTGCCAGAAACAATAATCTGTATTAGTTTACCGGTAAATTAAATACCTTAAAAATTGAAAAAAATTTTATTAGCTATTCTGATTTTTAAAAATGGAAAAAATTAAAAAATATTAATCTATTTTATTGTATGAAAATAGCCCCATCATTATGTCTCCATTTGTACATGAGTAAAAACATTGAAGACAACTTTTTACTGTGTAACTCATACACTACAGTAATGTGTGAAGATTCTTTTTATTGTGATCTTTTACACTGTTTGTTCTATATGTAATTGAGCTAAGTTTATTTCAAGAAGGAAAGGTGGAAAAAGCTTCTGGTTTTACTAACAGGTAAGGATATCCATCTGTCTATATGCATACACCCTTACACAGCTCTTCAGTAACTATCTGTTATCCACTGAATTCAGTGGCGTGTATTTACATGTGTGTACATGCATATATGTGCACACATACATGCATATTTATTCCCATATCATTAAATATCAAGATTCCATTACAGTTTGTTTGGGGTTTTTTGTGTGTGTACAGACAAGTTGCTGAAAATTATAATTATTTTAGGCTTCATCTTTTCTTTATCTTCTCCTTGAAGAAATTAAGCTGATTCTTCCATGGTTGAAAATGTTGGGGGGTTGTTTGTTTTCTCAGTGTTAAGAGACTGAAAGACAAAATCAGTCAATAATCTCAGGAGGTTTGCAGATGTTCTTTTAAAGGCATTATTAAGAAAAGCAGCAGATGTATTCTCTGGCAAACAGCTTAAGTTGCTGTGAACCTCTCTTTGTACCTCAGAAAGCTAATTTATTAAACAATGAGGTGAATAAGACCTGTTATGTTCCTCTGTGAAAGAAGGTTAACGCAATAAGTGCATTGTCCAGCTGCAATGAGAAACAAAGCAAAATATTTTTGCTCTAAGGCCATATCCTATATGGAACTAAACCACAATCCCCCAGGCTTTCTTAGCAAAGATAATTGCTGTCTCAAAGGGTCAATCATTTGACCGATGAAGGAGAAAATGGCACTTTGTTTCAGGCCAGGTGGGCCTATGGTAGCTGATACTGGTAATAGTGGTTTTATGGGTGGCATAAATCTTTACCATGACAAACAAGACAGCAGGGAAAGAGGAAGACTCAGGTTCCTCTGGGACCAATATTATGGTGCTAGATGGAGATATGCCATAAAATGTAGATATATAATCTAAGATGACTACTTTTGGCTCCTTTTGTCATTGGAGAATGACCAGGCTTTTCTTGGATGCAGTCATTGAAGAGGACATTTACATTTCACCAATGTTTTTTGGAAGTATAGTGCCAATTTGTCTTTAATAACTATAAAGAAGGTGGAAAATCTAGCTCAAACATGGGCATTGGCAGCCTAGGCATCAGAGGCCTGATTTTATTAGCTAAACATAGGCAACTATTGCAGTCTGAGAGGTTTTAGGTAGTTTGAGACATTTGTGTGAGAATGACACACAACTCTATATATATCATACGCTCTCTAGGAGATTTGGGCGTCTCTGAAGTGGCAGCTTGAAACCAGGCAGATTCACAAAGGAGTTCTAAATGCCTATGACTAGGTAAATTAATCAAGTCCCTGAAGTTCTGTGGTATTAATACAACCCTCTCTGGTTGCTAAGCAGTTATTTAGATTGAAAATACATGCCAATAATATCTAAAACTTTTCTATATTGCTAGTACTCTGGCACTGTCAGAGCTTGATAATCTGTTACTATGAAGTAGCCATTAGTTTGCAACTTCAGTAATTAGCTTTTGTAATCCATAATGAACGTTAACGAAGCACTCCACAAGTGATTATGTGCTCGTTCATGCATGTTAAAATTGCAATGTTTCCTTATTATGCAGTTACATTAGTGAGATTTTACAACATTTTTACAACCCCATGAGCACTCATCTTGACAGTAACAAAAACAAATAAATTATTTTGCATTTTGAGAGCTAGAATTTCAGCTGGCTTATATAAATATGATTTCACAGGAGTTAATGGAGTTTTCAAAGTTTACACCAATTGAGACTTGACACAGAATCACGTTATGCAATACATTTTACCAGTACAGCTTGATACTTTTGGTATGAGTACTTAATTTGGTAAAGTGAGCACAGCAAAAGTCAGTTTTTCCAATACTAATGAGGTTTTTATTTTCTTTGGACTGTGGTCACAGAATGACTTATGAGGTTCAGTGTTCTGCACCTGTCTTTCCTTCTTGTTGGGCTAGGAGTGCTAGATCCCTCGGTCAAGTATTCCCACAAGAATTTGTTAACTCATGGCTTCTGGCTGGATGCTCAGGCTTTCCTGAGTTTCCTAAGTTTTTCAGCTTCCTGGCTGTCCTTCTTCACCACTGGATTTTTCTGGCTGTTGGCCATCAGTAGTTTTGCTCTCTATTTCACCTCTCCTCTTTGCTGTACTATGTTCTTTTCTCTAACTTCTGCATGGACGGGGGACTTATTTCTAAAATTTTCCCCTAGTTCTATTTCCCAAACTGATGATTGAGCATAAAAAATTATTTCAGGTTCTTTTCAGCATGTCCCTTGACAGGGAGCAACCAAAGGGTGGAGTGAATATAATGAGAGAGGGATACATTATTCTCAACTGGCCCAACACTAAAATGCAGTGCAGCAATATTTACTCTCAGTCTTTCTGGACTTTGAAAAGTTTGAGGACAGAATAGGCTAAATGGGAAGTCTGTTAACCTGAGTTTATGAATGATTTTATGAATGAGTTTATGATGAGGTAGGTTGTGAACAAGACTATATCACCATAAGCTTTCAAGTGTCCTTTTAGCAATATGGGAAAAAAACCAAATGCAGCTGCATCCTTGGAAAATAGAATGGATTAAGTTCTCCTTGGTTTGCCATGTGTTTAAAACAGATAGAAACACAGAAGCTAATTTAGATCTCACAAACTTAATTGGAACCAGAGATAACTTCATTAAAGTCAGTAAATACTTCACTGTATAAAAATGGAGTGAAAAGGTAATACAAAGTAGTCTAAAAGAGTCACAGAATCATAGTCAGAATAGCCTGAGTTGCAAGGGACCCACGAGGGTCATAAAGTCCAGCTCCTGGTCCTGCACAGCACCATCCCCAGGAGTCACACCATGTGCCTGAGAGCATTGTCCAAACACTTCTTGAACTTTCAGGCTGGTGCTGTGACCACTTCCCTGGGGAGCCTGTTCCAGTGCCTGGCTGAAGAACCTTTTTCTAATATCCAAACTAAACCTACCCTAACACAGCTCCAGGCCATTCCCTCAAGTCCTGGCATTGGGCACCACAGAGAAGAGATCAGTGTCTTCCCCTCCTCTTTTCCTCATGAGGAAACTGTAGATTGTGATGAGGTCCCCCTCAGTCTCCTCTTCTCGAGGCTGAACAAGTCCAGTGACCTCAGACACTCCTCATGCAGCTTGCCCTAGAGGCTCTTCCCCACAGAAGATCTTTAATAAAGATACCTGAGCCTTTAGTGCTGGAGTGTGGTGTTCTCTTTGACAGCTGTCCATATTGAATGCAAAATGAAAATACATCGGATGCCAAACCAGAAATCTCCAATCATTTGTGAGGGCATATTTGTGTTTGATGATTTAAACAAGTGATTAGGCAAAGGTTGTTGGTACATCAACACTACTTCTATAGCTGAGTGTTTATCAGAAAGAAATAAGAAAAGGCAAAAGCAGAAAAGTATTACTAAAGCCATGAAAGAGCATGAGGAATGAAGGAAACATTTGAAATAGGAACATGCTAGGGTGAACATGCAAAGGTAAGGGTTCACAGAGTACTCACACAGGGAAAAATACCAAAATAGTGACTTCTAGATATGGTTAATACAAAATATTTTCAAAAGAACAAAGGTTATCATGCTCCACTAGCTTTTACATCATTAGAGTTCATGGTGGATCTAATAACTGATGTTTTTAAACTTGATGACAATTTCTAAAAGATAGTAAAATCAAATACCTTGTATTGCTGATTCACAAGGACAGATAGCATTAATCACCATTAATTTTTTAAATCTTGATATTTTGAGCTTGTTCAAAAACTAAAATATGTTCAAAGTATTTCATTTCCTTATCTACAAAATCTAGCTTGAATACCACTTTGCACAACTTTGATGGATACAGCTTCAATATCCATGTTTAATTCTTACTTCATGCGCTAGGGGGTTCCCTTTCCCTCCTGTTATGTAGACATTCCTAAATAGTTTTAACATATATATATTTAAGCTAAGAGGAAAAAATTTGTGGTTTTGATTTGCTGCTGTTTCAGGGAGGATTATTTATTCAGCACAACTAACTTTCACTATATGAAGCATTTAAACTACAATCCTGTCTCTGATAGAAGGATGTAACATTATCCTGTATTTTTAATCTGCTCATTTACATATAAATGTTTCAAATTTCTTGAGCTGTGATTGAAATTTACTAAAATAAATAATACTTTTATACACTTACTACTTACTTGTGGATATAATATTTTTTTTAAATCCCAAACAAAAACACCAAGAAGACAGAATTATAAAATTTTAATAAAGTTATAATAAAGTAAAAAAAATTGAGATAAATAAATATGGCAGAGAAAATTACCTTTTTCTTGGTTTATGGATTAAAATCAACTGGCTGTAGATTTTAAAGCAGTACGTTATTGTGGTTTCTTTTTTAAATTCGGAAAAACTTAATCATTCATACTATATGTGCTACAGTATTATGTTTATCAAGAATTATTATACAATACAGCAGAGATTTTTGGGTGGGTGGGTGGTAATATCATCAGTGTTTTGAGATGTCTTTAAGGTCTGAGACTAATTTCTGTTCCATGATAGACTTTGCCCTGGTAGAAATTTCTGTCTTACATTCAGAATATGGCAGTAAAGGGAATGCTTTTGAGGACTTTGGGAAAGGGTAAAACTCTGAAGACATACAACGTTGGTCCAGTATCTTACAATGTTCTAATAATAATAGCAGTTCCATTCAAATCTTCTGTTACAACCAAATTTCTGAAATATTCATGCATTATTTATAGTAAAAAGATAGATTGTAGTATAATGATCCATTAATTAAACGCATTTCTGTTTCTAGTTGTTTCTGTCTACATCTTTTCCTATGCACCCCAGCCTAGGATAATCCAAGTAGGACTCAACAGCAGACTGAAGACATCTATTATATATCATGTATATGTATCAACTCAATAGACACCTAGCTAATACAGTAGATGAGGCAGGCAGCTTTTCAGTTGAAAAAATCTGGGTGTCTTTGTTAGGGGGAGCCAAATATTTCTCCAGCCTCTACTGGCTTCTTTAATTACATTTATATTTTGATCACAGTGTAAGCTAGACATCCCAGATTACATAGGCAAAAATAATACTGTAGCTACACTTAGGACCTGAATCATCTTCTTAAAGTGTTTAAAGAGAAAATATTGTCTTTTCCTGTCTAATTTCAGATAGAAAAAAATATCATGGGCTTAATTCAGTAACTTACACATAAGAAATTCAGTGCCACTTATAAAGGTCTAGGTGTCTATCCTGGTTTTGGCTGGGATAGTATCCAAGACTTCTGCACAGACCTTGCAGATATGGCAAAGAACATACAGAGAGACCCACACCCCTCTAAAGTGGAAGCTGGACCCCATATGCTAAAGTCTCCAAAAAGTAATAGTTGTCTAAGTGTAAGCAACTGAGTAAAGCACTAAGTTTCTTGTAAGTGCTAAAAGAAAATTTATTTATTTCAATGAAACAAGGCATAGCTGCTTCTATATGTACCTCTTGGGATGTGACACAGTGTGCTCTGCTGTGAGTGTCTTTCATCCATCCTCTGCAGGAATACATAAATCCTGACACCGAGAGAACATGAGAAAGGTCCTTTTGCATACAAACAATAATGTACTACACATTATTTGTTGCCCTCAATATCTTCATGCTAATAAAGGCTCTAGCAGTTTTATCATCAGGCCTGGAACTGATAAGCCTGCATGAGTACACTAAAGTCAGCATAGCGAAAGTAATTCTGATGACATCATAAATATGAAAGATAACTTCTCTTTATTTTTTGTATATGGCAAAAGAAATCATAAACCATTTTAGTAAAAACAAGTTTTCTTAAACAAAGATGATGCATATTTATAGCAGAGCACAGTTATTGTTTGTATCTGTAATTATAGACTAAAAACTGGCAGTGAAACCCGACATAGCTTTTCATCACTTCTGGGTCTGAATAACTTCCTTTTGCATTTGCAATTGCTCCAGCTACAATGACATAATAATTTGCTAAGCTGATGCCAGATGCTTGTACTTGTCAGTTGTACTTTTAAAAATTAAAACTTTGCTGGATCAGTTTCTGCCTAGCTTCTAAATCTTAATTCCTATCTTATTACTTTAAATGTATGCTCACATGATTGCAATCACTACATTTTTTTGCAGTCTAACATGTTACCATTTTTCAGTTGACCAGCTTACTTATGACTTGTAACCTTAAAGAATGGTTGATGTACTTAATATCACTTTAAAATGTATCTCATTTCACTTTCAGGGGCATGATAGGTTAGAGAAAGGAAGGTACACGTATGTTCATTAACCTTGGATCAATTCACAACAGATAATTTGATAAGCAGCAGTAACTTGATCAGCTGAATTAGTCTGAATATATTCTGAAACCCTGTCGACATAGACACAAATATTTCTGTGAATGTGGTTTGTAGAATAAATGTCCCCAACTGTATGTTTGGTCCCTCTCCTGAATGCTAGTACCAGGAGAGCAGAGCCAGTTACATGTACGTTTTCTGTTCTCTTTTGCCTCAGTACAAAGTGACCTTATTTGTACAAATATTTACATCTTTTGATTTTCTGGTGGGTTTTACTTGGTATTTTATTCTAAAAAGTGAAAAAATTACCTTCTGAAAGCCTATGTAGCACTGGTGATGAATTAGTCATATGAAGAAGTGTGTTTTCTAAATCAGTGAGAGCCATATGCAAGAAATTTTTTAAAACAAGAATAAAGAAAAGTATGTACTAATCATGACATCACCTACAGACTGCGATTCTCTGCATACCTAACATTGCACTACTGACAAAGTAGCTTGTAAGAGATTTTAATTTTGTCTGAAAATACTTATCAAAGTCTGAGGAATCACATTTGATGAGACAGACAACTGAATGGCTGAGTAAAAGATATCTTAATTTCTGACATGTTGATATAAACAAGATGCTGTCAAATTTCAGGCATTACATAACAAGTCAGAATTTAGGTCGGCAATCCACCCATGGCTGGACAGCCCTGCATACCCCTGCATGTCAGACTCACACCGGCAAGCATAAATATTATTAATTTGTTTATTTGTTCCTGTGAGTATGTGCGTAACAATAGCAATGAATCCACTGATATCCATGTATATATATTGACTTCTCCATGGGTATGGAATTCACTATATTGATGAATATATTTAATTATTATTTGTCCCATTTAACCAGCATCCACCTGACATTTACCAAGCAGAATACCATTAAAAATATAGCACTTGAAGGAATGTGTTTCCATTAAATTTGCATATTTATGCAGCAGGCATAATTTCATGAAAAATTTCAGTAAGGTTTTTCTTGCAGGAAACACATGAAATAAGCATTTCATGCACTGTACATGAGAACAAATTCCTCTGAGCAGAATGAAAGAATTGAAAAAAAAATTGTATTATTGAATTCCATTGCCAGCTCTATGATAAAAGATATTCTGCAGCAGTAGATACTTTTCAGTGTTTTAAATTAGTCTGTGTGAAAGTGAAGAAAGTTAGGACAATACAATTTTTTGTTATGCCAAAATTTATAAAGATGTACTTACAAAACATGTTCTGGTTTTCTAACTCTAAAAAACTGTACTTACTAAAAGACTGTACTTCCAATAATACTGATGTTCAAACTGAAATGCCCTGAATTAATCCATTTTGAAGCCATAAAGTTTCTGAGTACAACCTGTTTAACAGTAAGAGTATCTGAGAATTATTAAAGGTCTTCACATATTTTAAAAGTGTTTCAGCTTAGAATCAATAAAGCTAGCCACCCTCCTCCTCCAACACACTTTTAAGTGTCCGTTTTTAAAAGGCAGCATAATCTTACTCTGTGATGCCTGATATATAATCATGTGTTTGGCTGTTTATATGGGCCCATCTTTTATTTGACAGTCATCTGTAACATTTTTAGCATACATTACAATTGATTTCTATTATAATCACAACAATCTGAGTTCTCAGCTAGTTTAAATTGTTATTTTTCTACAGGAGCGAGCGAACAAATACTGACTTCAATGGGGATATTTTGATTTATTATCCCACTATGAGGAAATAAACGTTAATATAAAAAATTGTGTTAGCACTTCATTTGGACCCAAGAACCCTTTGTTGACCATAGTAAATACTTTTCCTTATTGATGTCTCTTCCTAAATTTTGATAAAACACCATACACTTCTCTGTACATCAGAAGTCTATGGTAATTGAAGAGGTGTGCATGAGGATATGTTCTTTTCAATTACCTCATTTAAAATGTTGTCAGTTTCTTGGTCTTAAGAAGCACTTTATGTGTAACTTCAAGTTTATACACTATAATACACCACCATCAATATCTCACCTTAGATCAAAAGGATTCCATCTAACTAATTCTTTTCCAAAATTGTGCTAATCACATTAAATTTTCCTTAAGCAAATATGCAGTTACATGGTATTGTTTGACTTGAGCACTGATGCAGATCTCAAATATTTCAAAAAGTTTTGCATTTCACTATTCAGAAAGTTTTGGCCTGGGGAAGCAATGTCTTACAAGCCCTCTAAGCTCTACATCAAAATATCTAGACAATAAAAAAATATTTCAGAGAACAATAAAGGCAGATCTGGGAATGATTCATAGGAAAGACAGACTATCTTCCTGATATTCTGATATATCCTCCTCCAAGAGTAGGACTTTACTCTAAAATTGAATTCCTCTGAAAATGAATGTTTGTCTGTGATGAAATTCCCAAATGCAGATTAATCAGATAATGTGTTCTAGAAATATACCCTCAGAATTCTGGGGAATGCCTATTCCAAAGAGTCTGGGTACCAGTTAGTACTGCATTGGACTCTACAACTTAGAAATTTCCGGTTATGCAATTTTTCCAAAATTGCTAAAGCAGGCAAATTTAAAGGCACAGCTAAAAACTGTCACAATCTTGAGAACAGGTACAAAACAAAGCAGAAAGCAAATATAGCTGCACCAGGAACCCTTTTAATTATTTAATGCATCTAAAGGTGAGTGCAAAGGAAAAGCATGAGAGCTGAAGAATTAAACGAAGAAAAGGATTATGGCCAAAAGTAAGTTACAAACAAACAACTAAGGTAAGTAAGGAAACCGTAGAATCATAGAATGTTTTTGGTGGGAAGAGACCGTAAAGGTCATCTAGTCCCAAGCCCCCTGCCATAATAACCTGCAGAGTATCTGACAACTTGGTTTATTCTTTGTAAGTAATAGCTGACGGATCCATCCTCTCGCGCTAAAGAAAATGCAAAACATAAACTCCAGACACTGGTGTTCTTTGGATCCTAAGGAATAAATGCTAATGTTTAAAAAGTCAGACCAATTCAAGAACCCACAGAAACATTGGAATGCGTTAATGAAGAGGAACTTTACTAACATCTCATTAATAAAAAAATGACCAGAAATAGACACCATAGAGACTAATCAACAGCTGTGTCTGATGTGTCATTTCCTTTCTGGATGCTGTAAAAGGCCAGATATATGGGTGATTTAGGAGACCTGCTATATCTATCAGAACTTAGGATTCCATATCAGATGAAACAATAATGGATTTGTACCTATTTGAAAAAGTACATGTAATATTATTATTATTAACATTTGAATAATATAAAAATATCAATGAAGCTCTGAGGGTTATCCTTCAGAGTATTGTTTTATGCTCTTTTTGCAATTAATAATTAGTTTTTTATTAACATTTTGTCCAACAGATCAAAAAGAACATCTATACTAAAGTCTCAAGTGTTGTAATCATTCTTAAAACAAGATTAATTCGGAACTATTTTGATAACAGCCTGCAATTTCAGCTCGATTTCAGAATACTACAGTTTTAGAAATAGTTTTCATACAATATCTCCTTAAGGAGTTGTACCATGTTATTTTAGGTCTGTGACACAATGACTGCTTTTTTGTCTGATGCTTTTTTGTCTCTTATTGAAAGAGTAAGGAGGAAAGGATCCAGAGCTGAAATTAATTTAGGTTCTGTCCATATTTGGCTATATGTCACTTTCAGTTTTCCAATAAATTTAATAAATTTCTGTCTGAAAATTGAGAAAACTTTCTTCTTCTATTACTGCTTTCACATCCATAGAATAGTCTACTTGTCAGTAAAAGGCTTGCTGAGAGGCAGTTCTCAGATCAATGTTATATAGTTTACATATGGATCTGGCCCTAAAATCCTACTATTTTCATGGATGTTTCAGCAAATTAAAGCAGCTTCAAGAGGGCAGGAGCATCTTTATATGAGTTGTCCTAGGTTACAATATAGATGTATTTAAGTATTCTATTACCACCAGCTGTGGGCCATTAGCTGTTATCGCCTGCTAATGACCCACCCCTGATAACAGACAATGGGCCAGCAAGAAACCCCCACATGACTCATGGATTTACCTCATCCTATTGTGAGAGGCTCCACCCAGGAGGGAGGAGCCAAGCATTCCCACCTGGATATAACCTGCCCTCAGAACTGCCTAACTTAGCCCTGTCTACTGGGGTACCAGAGGACAAAGCTACCACTGGACCTTCAGCTGGAGACCTTCCATAGGATCATCACTCCAACTGAGCTACTTCATCTGGACTGCTACCACCACCCTAACAGGGTGTCAGGTTGTATCTGACCTTGTCAGTGCTTTTCCTTATATTACTTCACTTGTTTCTAATTTTATTTTCCCATTAATTTAAATCCTGACTTGTGATCTCCCACTGGTTTGTTTTCAAACCAACACATGAGTCAAAACCTGTGAGTTGTGGACAATTAAATTTTTTGTTCCTTTGATAGACCTTGTGCTGTGGAAGTTGTAGACTCAAGAAAACCAAACCGTGCTTTGCTAACAGAAGGTTCTGTATGATTTCCCTAGTGAGGAGTGTTGGTGTTCATTGGCAAGGTGTGAACTACCCCATGTGAAAACACCCCATATGAGAATCCTGCTGGGGTAAATTCATAACTGTGACTCCCCAGATTAATAAGTAGCTTCAAGAATGGAAGTAAAACATATACTTGAAGAATATCAACTGTTAATTCCTGTATTAGATTTAACACATTAGGAACTATTTCACAGTGAAGACGATTATTGAAATATTTTTAATTGTACAGCATTCACAGGCATTTCATAGATCTCAATAGGTCAAGTATTTAATTAATTTAATGATTGGTCAGATAAATTGTGTAGCTGATATGTGAACAAAAGTTATTGAAAATGGAGTATCCAGACAAGATTATGTCACATAAGAACTAGAAACTAGAACTAGAAATTTTCATAAAGATGATTAACCATCACTAACTTTTAGGATGAATAAAGCAAAGAACAGTATCAGCACCTCTATTTGCACTCAGGATGTGGGATTTTATTCTTTTAATGTATCAGACAGCACTGAAAAAGATTAAAATACATTGCTGCAGGATGTTTCTGTTAACTTATTTTCATTGCCTTGAAAATGCCCAGTTGTAATTATAGAAAAAACCCCTATGATCTTAAATACGGATCTAGAAAAACAGAATGCATAGACAGGGCAGGATGGCTAATGACTTCTTTCCATGCCAAACTCCATGTCAAGAGCAAAATAATTTACTGTTTTGACTGAAAATCTGGACACCATCAAATCAGGAAAGAGAAAAAAAAAGAAAAAAATAACAAAAACGAGTAGGTGAATATTAAGGGGAAAGAAACCCACATTTATGTAACCCTGTCAATTATTTCAGTCCTCTAGAATGACTTTCAAACTGTGAGTGCATGAGGGACTTTTGAGAAGGCACTAAATGATCTAACCCACATTTTGAGAATTTAAGACATCGTCACATATTCAGATGACTTCATTCGTTTCCATAAAACATCGGAAGAACATCTGGCAAGAGCGGAAAAGCTTCTAAAGATTTTTAAGGAGTAATGGTTTAAACTTGGGAAAAACAAATGTCAGTTACTGAGGGATCACATTACCTTTTAAGGATATGCATGTTCTGAAGAATGGCAGAAGCCTCAGTCACAGAAACTGGATATTAAGTAATATTGAGATAGTTCCTGGAAAAATGGGTACAAAACCTTATGCAGATTCTTGAGGACACACAGAATTTTCCAAAACAGCCAACAGAAAGCAGCTTTCCCACGATACAAAAGCATGAGAGAACTTTTTATTTCTTGGAAAGTTCTAAGTCCATAATTTTTTTTCAATTCCTGAAAAAATAGTAACAGTTCATAGAAACTTGTGATTTTCAGATGTTAATTGTTAGAGTGGTAGGTGACTAAATCACTAAAATGCTGAATACCAGATTTTTAAGATATAAGAAAAATTGTAGCAAGACTAAATACTCAAATATATAATCTGAATTTTGAGGAGGCCTCAAGGGGATATTCAGTAAGAATTATATGAATCAGGTACATGAACTATGATTCCTTGTGGTGTCTACTTAAAAGCCGAAGTCTTGTGGAATGGCATACAAACCACAGGAAAAGAGTTGCCGTGATGAATTATCTTGGAAAACAAGACACAGGTTTCATGTTGATGGAAAACAATGAGATTAGAGACACGAGGTTCAGTGGAGGTATTCAAGAAAAGCGGACTTTGGAAGTAAAATTGAAAGTACTAATTTGCATAGTTACACATAGAACAGAAGGTGACACTGCTGCTGGTGTCAGTGGTATGCACGCAAGAGAGCTGGAATGTCCTCAGAGTCTGTGGTGAATGTACCATTAGAGGTACCAGGGTGGGTTGACCCTGCTACCCTGGATGCCAGATACCTACCAAAGAATTTCTATCTCTGCAACTGGACAGGGGACAGAAAATACAGAGAAAGGTTCATGAGTTGAGATAAGGGCTAGGAAAGATCACTCACTATTCACTGTCATAGGCAAAACAGACTGAACTTGGGGAAATGAATTGATTTTATTACTAAAAAGATCAGAGCAGGATAATAAATGTCCTAGGCACTTGCCTGTACATTCCACATACCTTGCAACTCAAAACTATCCAGCCTCGTGGGAGATCTCTTAAATAGATCTCTTAAATAGAATAGAATAGGTATTCTTAAATAGATTAACCCTAAACAAGACCTGGAACACTTTCAGAAGAATTAGCAACAGGAACATGCTGCTTTGAGCATCCCAGGGATATTCAAAATTCTCAAGAGCAATTGCAATTAGCCTGGAGGAGAAGGTGGAGAGGGGAGGAGGTGTCTCCCCTTTAGGTTGGCTTGGAGAAGGCATAATTATTAATAGCTTCCAACAGATGGCTCCCGAAGTACAGAGTTGACAGCAATGCTGATTGTAAATACCAGATAAGTTTCATAATCTGTAGTTCTATCATACCATAAGACAAAGAGGATGGCCTTAGCTCAGTTCCCATAAGTGATAAATGGCACAACAGGGATCATATACTGCAAGTAAGGTATTACTTAAAGTAATTTTAAGAACAAGCATACCAACATTATGAGAAAATAAATCAACACTGTGACCAGAAACTATTAAATTAATATAATGAATGCTTATAATTTTTTTTTCTAAATCTTTCCACTCAGATTTGTTGTTAGCTCGACCTGTCATGCCCCACCTTGAGGACAAAAATTTCTGTCATGGTTTAACTCCAGATGGCAAATAAGTATCATGCAGCACCTTGCTCACGCTCACCCCACAGTGGAATGAGAAGGACAATCAGAAATTAAAATGACAATACCTGTGGTTTGGGATAAGAACAGTTTAAAAATTGAAATAAAGTAAAATATCATCATCATCATCCTAAAGTAATAGAAAGGGTCACAACAAAAAGAGAATAAGAGAACCGAAGAGTAAGTGTTGCACAACACAATTTCTCATGATCCACTGACCGATGCCCAGTGCATTCCCGAGCNCTCAGCTACACACCCTCACAGCTTCTTGTGCACCTCCTCATTGTTAAAGCATGGGAAACTGAAAATCTTTGACTTAGGGTAAACATTACTTATCAATAACTAAAACATCAGTGTTTTATCAACATTATTCTCATAATAAAGCAAAAAACTACTGCATTGTATCTGCTATCTATCAGGGAAGAAAGTCAACCCTATCCCATCTAAAACCAGGACACCATTATAGATATGGTGACAGAAGAATAGAGAAATTCATGTTGACCTGGATGTGGAGGCCATGATTTGTAGCTACAGNATGACAATACCTGTGGTTTGGGATAAGAACAGTTTAAAAATTGAAATAAAGTAAAATATCATCATCATCATCCTAAAGTAATAGAAAGGGTCACAACAAAAAGAGAATAAGAGAACCGAAGAGTAAGTGTTGCACAACACAATTTCTCATGATCCACTGACCGATGCCCAGTGCATTCCCGAGCAGTGATTTTCCCTCTCCAGCCAACTCCTCCCCAGTTTATATATTAGATAAATTATATACTATTATTATATATTATAATATATANTCAGTGTTTTATCAACATTATTCTCATAATAAAGCAAAAAACTACTGCATTGTATCTGCTATCTATCAGGGAAGAAAGTCAACCCTATCCCATCTAAAACCAGGACACCATTATAGATATGGTGACAGAAGAATAGAGAAATTCATGTTGACCTGGATGTGGAGGCCATGATTTGTAGCTACAGTCTTCCATATTTTGGGACATTAACTACTCTTCTCATTGCTTCTGCTATGATTAAAATCAAGTCAGATATTTTACATATTATCTTCTAATACAAATTAATTTGAAGGTATGACTCTGAATATGGGGGTAGTCATAAAAAGCAATGTATAACTTATTTGTGGCACCGGTAATGATCTTCTTCTTTGTCCTTTCTGTATCTGTTTTGTTCTGCCTGAATAAGCATCGGCTCCTGTGTCGCACACACTTGACTTAAGTTAAAGGCTAGAGTTCAGTCCTACAGCTAGGCTATTGACCTTTTTTAATTTTTTAATTTAAATTCAAATAAAATTCCAGAGAATATTAGCCACTGCAGTACCATTCACAAACGTGTTCTGCTCCTGTAGCTACAAAGAAACTTTTGCAATTTGCAAAAATCTGTGTACTACAAAGACTAAATCTCATTTAGTTTCTGCATTCCCCATGTACATTATGTAACAGTACTAAGCAGTATGCAAGAACTGTTGCAGCTGAAAGTAAGTAAAACCATTCAATATGTGAAATATGAATCCTTGTCTTCTTTGTAATGCAGAGTATTCAGGGCCTCCCTTCTCCAGCTGATACCCACAATTACAAAAGGGAAATTAAATCTTGAGGACTGAGGGAATGTTGAACCTGTGGTAGGTGCTGTTAAGCTGCTCATATAACCTCCCATAACTATTTTCAGCAGTAATTAATGCCCACAAAGAGGAATCTTAAACATCATCTGGTTTTTGGTTCAAAAAGTTTATGAAACTCACCGTCGAGTAGCAGACTGACTGCAGCTAATGGATGCACAGGGTTATCTTAAAATATGGTGTTTGGGGTGAAACTACTAAGGCAGTCCTTGGTCTCCTTAGCCTTTGTGATGTCCTAGTGTTAACTGAAAATGCAAGGAACAACCAGTCATTCTCTTTTCTCCCCATGGTCACAAGTGATAAATTAGATAATATGTTGCACCAGTTTTATGAGATATCAGGGTCTTCCTGGCATGTAAATTCTCTGTTGCTGCCTATGCCACCTTTAGAACCGTTTTTCAATGTCTTTAAAGGATCTGCATCACAGCAGAGGACTGAAGATGCATGTCTGAAATCTATTCAGTACAATAGGATGCAATTGTTTGGAACTGCATCAAACTCTAAATGTCTGTCTTATCTGTCCATGCCGTCTGAAAAAAATTAAACACATAAAAGGACTGAGAAAACCTGAACACATGAATTAATTCCAGAATTGAACTGGTTTCTTCTCTTACTACACATTTGTAGAATACATTAATCTTTGTTGCAATCTGCTGGAAAAACCCAGCCACTAACAAGTGCTGAGGCAAAATACAGCTTAAGAGGATCCTGCAAATACTTAAACTCTAAATGTGCCTTAAGCAGAAACAACCCAATATCCTGCATTTAAAATGAAAATATATTTCTCCTTTGTGAATAGTTAGCCGGAGCCAAGAACACATCTGTTATGAGGATTCTACCTCATTTTTGTGCTCTGCATTCTTGAGAACAAAAGGTTAAAAAAAAAATCATTTACAAATGTATATCTGCAAAGAACTTTGTATTATTTATTTTCTATTCTATTTAAAGTATTCTGTACATCTGCTGTTTATCATTAAGTTCACTAACATAAAACTGGATCTGCCCTGAGGTGATAATCTAAAAAAGGGGCATTAGTGAGAGAAAATGTTATGGGAGTGACAGAAGAATGCAGCTATATATTTTGATGAACAGTGAGTGTTCAGTGACCCAAGACAGAGGAAGCTATAAATGATTCATAACTTTGAGAAATTCTGTAGTTTCAGTAATTTAAGACATAGAGTTCTATCTAATTAAAAGTAAGTACAGTATCTATTCTAGTCTTAGCTTTTTTATTGGGTCCTGGCTTCAATAAAATTATTTTCATGTGATGCACATTGCTATTTTAAGGGCCTCTGTATGGTGTATTCGTTGATTTATTATTATCTGATTTGCACATTGAAAACAATTGCTCTCAGGAGAATTATAATGGGATTTGATTCAGATGTAAATAAATAACAGAAGAGCCCTGAGATCTCAGCACAGTTTGCTTCTTTTCATAGAGCTTTCCAGATTTCCCAATCTGCCAGAAAATCTTTTTCAAACCTAAAGGCATAAATTTACAATTTCTGTCTCACTTTTTTTTTTCTGTTGTTGTTTTTAACAGATACCTTATTTATATAATGAACAGCTGCCTTTGACTTCAGGAGTATGGTTGTTCTTGCAGTCATTCCTCTTTTAGAGGCAGACTAGATAAATGTTTCCAATGCTCTCATTTGACACCTGGAAATAACTTTTTGCTATTTGCTATAGAAATACCCTGGTTCTGCAAATATGTGCACACACAAATTTATTTAAAACTTTTCAAAACTGTTTAAAATCTAAACATACAGAAAAACCTCAGATGCCTAAAAGTTAAAACAAGCAACTTGTAATTTCTAGACACTTGGCATTCTGAAGGGTATTCAAAATCTGGATGCAGATACATTAGAGAGGTAACCAAGAAAACTTGTAAGTGCTGGCCAGGGAACTGCAGAGCTAGGAAGAAGGAAATCGGAAATCCTGAACTTCCTTAGGAAGTAGGAAACTGAATGGGACTGCCAGTGGGTTCTTCTGACTGTCAGGAATGGATGATTGTGTCCTGGAAAAAGTTATCTAGAAAAGTATCCTTGAAAAAAACCAAAACTAAGAATCATACAGTTTATTGTTTACTAAAAAAATGGCAGTCTAAACGAAATTAGCAGAGTTCAGAAGTCTGTAACTCCAGTTGAGGAGCAATAACTTTTTAAATACCTTGAGACTGATAAGGTCAGGTGGAATTTGATCTGCTGGAGTGTAGGAAGTCTTTGCAGATGGATCTGGACAGGCTGGTTCATGAGTCAAAGCTAGTTCTATGAATTTCAGCAAGGTGAACTGCTGCATCCTGCACTTGGATCACAGCATCCCAAGGCAGCGCCGCAGGCTGGGAGCAGAGATGCTGGAAAGTGACCCAGCAGAAAAGGACCTGGGGAAGCTGGTTGACAGCAGCTGAACATGAGCCAGCATGTGCCCAGGTGGCCAAGAAGGCCAATGGCATCCTGGCCTGTATCAGCAATAGTGTGACCAGCAGGACCAGGGAAGTGATTGTCCCCCTGTACTTGGCACTGGTGAGGCCACACCTCAAATCCTGTGTTCAGTTTTGGGCCCCTCACTACATGAAAGTCATTGAGGTGCTGGGATGTGTCCAGAGAAGGTCAGTGAACCTGATGAAAGGGCTGGAGTACAAGGCTTATGAGGAACAGCTGAGGGAGCTGGGATTGTTTAGCCTGGAGTAAAGGAGGTTTTGGGTGGGGGGGACCTCATTGCTCTCTACAACTACCAGAAGAGAGGTTGTAGCCAGGTGGGGGTTAGTCTCTTCTCTCTAGTAACAAACAACAGGACAAGAGGAAGTCTCAAGCTGAGCCAGGAGAGGTTTAGATTGGATTTTAGGAAAAAATTTCTTCACAGAAAGGCTTGTCCAACATTGGAACAGGCTGCCCAGGGAAGTGGTGGAATCACCAGCAGTGGAGGTATTTAAAAACATGGAGTTGGTGGCACTTGGGAACATGGATTAGTGGTGGACTTGACAGTGCTGGGTTAAGGGTTGGACTTGATGTGCCTAAAGTTACTTTCCAACCTAAATGATTCTGTGATTCTCTTTGAACAAGGCATGTTTGAGTGTATAATTCATGATTTTATGTTTGCTTATATCCCTCTATACCTTAGGTGTAACCATTTTTCCACAGCTTTACAGTTTAAGCCCTATTAATGAGTGTGAGTTTTTGTGGAGGAGGAGGGAGAGTAGATCTCTAAAATGCTGCAAGTTGCAAAACCTTTTAATCAATGATAGTTTCCTCTTATTGGTACATCTTCTGATCACAGATATCCTCTGATCTTTTCCAAGCAAGTCCTTGGCTAGTTCTCTCATTTTTTCTTTCCCATGTCTCTTGAAGCTACTACTAAGGTAGCCTTATTAAAGTTAAGAGGTGTTGAAAGACTAGATATGAAGAGAATGAGAGCTAATATTGCTAATAATATGATTTTTCAGAAACTCTTTCTGCAATTGGCAATTTTTGGTATGAATGCCAGCACACGTTGCAGCTACAGTCTTTGACAGGCAGCATCCCACAGGGGCTGAGTGGAATGGGCCGAGATTTTGGCCAGTGACAGGGACCACTGAGAGCCCCCAGACCCATTGGGGACCACTGAGCCAGGACTGGGGCCCAGCTTGGGTGTCCCATCTCAAGCATTTGGACATGAAGAGCAAAAGGTGGATGGGAAAAGAAATTTTGAGCTGGGAAGGGTAGAAGATGATAAGTTAGAAAGTGGATCTAGAGTTTAAGATCGTTTAAGGCTTCATGTATCACCCAGAAACAATACCCATTCAGAAGTCATATACTTTGCGGTACTGAAGGTATATTTTATCCAAGAAGAGTTGTCTTTGTGTCCTGAAAAACTTTTATTAATGGAATGTTTCAACCTTAGAGACTTCACAACTCACCTACAAAACATTTGTTCTATGAGATGTGCAGCTTGCCTTCCAACTAGCAGCCAGACTTGGGGAGAGGAGATAGGTGAACCATCACTTACCAGTGCCTGGGTGGGAGGTCTAGGCAATAGACCTTCAGACATGAGGGAGCAGATTAACTTCTTCATCTCCCTGCTTTTTTACTAGCCCTGCTTTGAAAGCACCATTGACGCTATTCCTAGAATTAAATAGACAATATGAGAATCCCACTGCACCTCAGGTATGGGTCAGAGGGTGAGGAATACCCCAAGAGGTGAACAGCTGCATACATATGGCCACTAAGAGAAATACAGTTTCCTATGGACTTTGAATGCTTCCCTGGTTTGTTAGAGGATATAAAAGAATTCTGAAAATGTTCAAAGGTCCATAAATTTCTAATACTGTCTTAGCATGATTAATAAGTATCAAAATCCGTTCATTAATTTAATTCTCTGTTCCTTCAAATCCTCTTTGGCAACCTCTTAAGATATCATAATGATGACTTTGGGGTTTTTTTAGACTTTAAATTCTCTGCTTATTTCTCAGTATACAAAATAGGTTTCGGGTGTCATCTGACATTTACAAGCAATATTGCAACAACTCTTACAAGTAAACCAAGGTTTGGTTTAGGATAATTATGTTGGTAGAAGAGAAATTATTTAGTCTGAAAGCTTTATTACAGATTAAACAGAAAGAAAATTAGAGAGCAATTAAAATATTTTAGATTCTTTAAGTTTCAGATGCTCCAAATCCTTCAAGGTCAGTAAAGACATGACCGAGATTAATTCTAAAAGTTGTCTTCAATTCAATAATTGTAAAAGGGTTGCAAACACACTTTTAAACATGATTCTCATAAGAGAATAAAAGAGTGAATTCTGATTCTAATGGAGATTGAGAACTAAATTTAAAAAGATAAATATTGCAATATTAACAGCTGTATAGTTGTAGAAGAGGCATCAGGCTGGTGTTGGGTACCTTTTAAGATATAATTAACCTGCACAGTACAGTCCCATGCAGAAGTACTTGAGCTATTATGAGCATGAAACCTAATTTTATTGTGTCATTTTTTTAATACTGATCTTTCCTATAGAGATAATTGTTTTAAAGTACCATATATCCTGTACCTCGTTAAATCATCAATTCAGTTTAAAATAAATCTGTCCTGACTCACTGACATTCAGAGCACAATAAAGATAAAGACCAAATTCTTTGGCCTTTACATAGAATTAAAACTACTAAGTTTAGATAGCACTCTATGAATAAGTAGTGGTCAGCCTTGCTGGGTAGAATATGAAATAATACGTAATATGTGTACACACAGACCTTGCTGGTTTTGGATAAATGTTTATAGACATCCCTTAAAGATTCCTAAATTGTATGAGAAACAATGAGGCATTAACTAATACAGTATCTTTAGGTGTGAAGTACATTTCCCTCCACCCTCTCAAATTATTTTTGCGAAATAATTATTGTAAACTTTCCTTATGGATATTACATTACGTTCTTGTGAATGGGATACCATCATTCATCTGAAGGGGGTGGTAAGCCTGGAAGACAATATAGTGATAGGGAGAAATTGTTAATTACTTTTACTGTAAAAATCTGTTACCAGAGTATGAATCAACTCCCATCAGCCCCCTTGCATGTCCTGATGAAAATAAATTTGTTCAAATATAAAATAACACACTTATTCTTAAAGAAAAACGTACATGAGATGAAGCACCTGACTGTCACCTCCTGAGTTTGCATCACTGGTTTAAACTGCCCAGCAAAAATTACTCAGAGTACCTTGAGGTAATAGTGCAACAAGCCAATGATTAGGGGACCCAGTGAGGGGAAAGTTAAGTCAAATGGGAGACACTGCCTAAATGAAACAGTTTAAAACATGATACTTAGATCATTTTTCCTGTCTTTCCCTAAAAGGTAAAAAGATTTACCTTCATGTTAATTAAATTTAAGAACCCAAACTTTTTATTCTTTTGTTTTCTTCAGAAAATTTCAGCCCTTAATAATAATATAATAATAATATAATCAATATTAGGAAAATAGTAAAAGTATTTTTAGCTAATCTGTTTTGGATGGAAATGTCAGAGCTAAACTGGGTAAGCATATAATTGACTAAAAGTTATAAATCTTAATTTATGTTTATGTCCATTAGTTCAGATGTATTTAAATATCCAGCAGAGCTCTAATAAAAAAATATACATAACTGTCATTAAATGATCCGTTTCAGTGATACCTATCTAATTTTTTTCTAAAAATAAACATATTCCTTTATTATTTCAATCTACAAAGTGAATCCACATGTTAGCATTAAAATATGAAGATGGTGATTTGAACATTTATGGAAATTTTGATCCATATAAGAAAGCTTTAGGCCAAAATTTAGGCCAAAAATTGCTTTCCTCATCTATAAAAATCCTTCATGTGATTAGAAACACTTCTACAGTCTTAAAAGTCCACACAGAATCAATCTTTCAAGAGCAAGTGTGAAACTGGTTGTGGATTACAGACTAAGATGTTAAGAATTAGCTTTGTCATCATTTGAGTATCTAATCCTCCAGTTGTGCATGTATATATCAACTCCAGCAGAGCTCTGGGAGAGTGCAGGGATGTGCCTACATAGCCCTCTGCATATCCAGACTTTTTTTTCCCACTTTTTTGAGAGGTATCTTACTACCTCTCAACACAGCTCTCACATAAATTAACCTTTCTGAAAAGAAATTTAAGAATTTCATTTTGGATTGGAGAGGGGAAAAAAAAGAGTTTTATAAAAATTGGAATTTGTCCATAAAACTTATATCATTTAAACACTGAATTAATAAAATCTCGATAGAAAATATATCATATTTATTTTAGATGCGTGCTTATCTATAACTGTGCAGAAAAATGCAGGACCAGATAATAATATACAGTGTACATACACTGTATGCATTTCTTTTCATCGTTCAAAGACCTTTGTGGTTTTGTTTGCTTTAGAGTGACAAATTCAATAAATGTCCAGAAATTTTATACAGCAGTGTTCTAACAGAATTTGTGACTCTTCAGTCATCTGTAAAATGAAAAACATTTCATTTTTCATTATAGCATTGTACTCTCTATTCTTCCCTTTCAAAACCACCAAGCTTGTAGAATATTAATTTTCTTGGTTTTTAATAGCACTGTATGGAAAATGGTGTAATTAAGACAGTTTCACTATATCAGGATATTTTAAAATAATAATTCTCTCCTGCTATTGCAAAAACACCAGATCTGTTGCAGTAATCCCGGATACAAAAGACATGATCCTACTTATTTTCAAAAGAGATGTTTTAAACCTGTAACAATGTTATAGTACAAAACTTTGCCAAATTTTATTTACACTATTTATGATCTGTTGCATTTGGGAAATTGTGGAATAAGATAAAATTCTCTGTCTGCAAGGGCAAAACAATATGATTGTGACTGGATTAAATAAAAAATCTATTTGAACTCTTCCCCTCTCTCACTAGGCTGGTGATTAAAAGTGGAATTAACTGTGTGTAAAGCATTAGAGATGTGAGGAAACTTAAGGCAACAGGGTTCTTTAGGTTGTTCATAAAGATAATAGCTAAGTAACAATAAGAACAAAATCAAATCCCAGCACATTCTTATCTTTACAACAAATGAATTGTCATTATTAAATCAATGGATCTCCTTCCCTGCCTAAAGCACAAAAGCACGTGATCTGAAAACTCTCTGAAAAAAATGCCCATGTCCTTTTCTGTTTTGACTGTTCAAGCAATCTTATCATTGATATGACATTCATGTTTTACACAAAACACACAGCACTAACAATTGTCTTTCCATATTGTCTCAATAGGTTTATTACTGAAGGAAGAGTCGCTGCAGCAGAATGAAAAACTGTCAGTAGGCCCACACCCTGCTGGACAGCTCCAAATTAATCATATAGTTCATTACAAAAACAGCATTTCCCCTCTTTTCCAGATGACAGTGATTATAGCCAGCCATGGAAAAGTTTCTCCAGATGAGGTGCCTGAAGGAGAGCACTAATCTGACTCTTCTGAAAGAGCAATGTTTTCCTTTCCCAGAGGCTACAAAACACCATAAAAGAATGTTCTCCTTGGCTTCCCCCCATCTTTTCCCCTCAACATACACTTCTCAATTTATTGAACAGCTTCAGAGCCTGAACTGCAGAATTTAACTCCTGCATATCTGAGGTGAAAGGGATTCAACCTGATTAGCTTGACTTTCCTTCAAATCTCTTTGTTCTTTTCTATCTTACATTGAAAAGGCAAAGAAAGGAACAGAAGTGGGGGGAAAGCACACAAGCAGCCATGAATGGATAATCTACTTCTTTAAAATATCCCATTTTCTGAGGCACTTAACCCATGAAGTGACACAGAATAAGACAAGAAGGAAAGACTTTTCAGGAGGGAGAACCTACAATGTGGTTAATGAAGGCCAAGAGGTTGCACTAAGGTCCCTTAGTTATGAATGACAGAAAAATGGGAGAAATACTTAGGGTAAATCTACAAAATAGTCATGTGTTCGCTTGTCAAGAGCCACTATGCTTTCTCTTGACCAAAACACAGGGAGGGAAAAACCAAAGAGAGAACCAAACCAAACAAACCTATAGGGTACTCCCAACACATAAATCTTAATTTCCTCCAGGGAAGGGAGGAAAAGGTTTGAAGGTTTGACACTTGTGGAGCATATAGAATACTTTGACCTTTTCTGAGCAGTTTCCCGCTTGAGATTCATAAGTAATAAAAGAGATAAAGATTAAATTTTACGGCACTTTGTCACTTGGTTTGGTGATGTTTGCTGTTTTCACAAAGGACATGGAAATGTTCCTCAAAAATAGTATAATCTTGGGATGCTCTAGGTGTTTTGACAAGAATTTCAGCAAGAGAAAAACTTGACCCAATAGCTCTGGCACAGAGACACTCTACATTTATGGTTGAAACTTTTGCTGACCTGGTAACTCTTATAAGTCTCTTTAGGGACCCTCAGTTGTCTGCTCATTAAGAAGGCAAATCTCCATCCCAACATGATACAGTTCTAAAGGTCATGCAAATTTTCTCCTTTTCTAGGCTTTACTATATTAATGGATTTTTTACAAAATGGGGACTATTCTCAAAAGAACCCAAAAACTCCCCAAAGGTATAAATTGAAGGAGCTCTTTTTCTTTTATTCTGAGGTTTGTAATGTATCTTCTTATTTCTGGTATCTAAACTTCTGTTTTGTTTCTCATTACAAACTACAGGAAAAATCTTATTCTATATCATTATTTGATAAACAAATCAATGCAAGAGACATATGTTATTCCTCAAAAACAGCAAAAATGTAAACATCTGCTCTAAATCCCCAAATGAAACACATTTTCCTTCAGGACATTTAAGTTTTCATTTCCTGATATATCATCTTTCGTGTCTCAGCCTTCTTATGGGAAATCCTGAAGCCATTACTCTGGATAAGAATAAATAAATGTAAAAACTCCACAGCAATTAGGGAAAAAACTCAACCCAAACCATACCAAGCCAAAACATCCCTGATTAAATTGTTTACAATATACACAGGCCACATGATCAGAGCTAGCTAAAACAGGGTTAAAAAGACTGACAAGAGTTTTTCATTTTTTTCCTCCAAATATATGTTAAGAGGTCTTTGTATTTTATCTTTTTATTTGGGGGATTAGTGAAGATGAGAAAGGACTGGATAGAAGAGGTTTCTGCTGCTTTGAACATAGGCTTGAATATCTTGATGTGAATTTATGTAATGGAACTACTATTACTATTAGGGTTAGGGCCTAGTACAATTTGAATCAAAAATCAAGGATCAGAAGGCAGTAAGAATGTCCTTTTTGATCAGCAAATACTAGTGTGGAAGTGTTAAAGTATTGATTTCGTAATGGTGGGAAAAACTGGTCTGAAAAACTATTTTGTGCCTTTCCCCAAATAAATGTATTTGACAATGCAAACTTTAATTAGATGGTTGAAATCAGCTTTGTTGGAAACCTACTTAAGGACTGAAAATGAAAAAGATGAAGACACTGGCCAGTGCTCTCATTGTGATGTCAGTACAAGCAGATTTGAATATGCAGATTCCTCAGAAAGGTTTGACCTGGAATGAAAAGTGCTAATTAAGTTTAGTTTTATGACTTATCACATTGGCAATTTACCCTTTTTCAACTTGGGATTTTTGCAAGATGAAAACAGATTCTACAGTGCAATCAATACTGTTCAATATATGTATAAAGCTGTAAGACAAAAGTAACATGGGATAAAATCCTGATGTTAAATGCAGTGGGCAGTTTTTTTAATCATTTCAATGTACCTAAAATGTGTCAAGAATCTTTATTACTTTATTGCTTTCTGACATAAAATAATCATTGATGTGCTTAGTTTCTAAAATATCAGGTTTAAACAGTACTTCCTTCCTGAAATACTAAAGTGTATAGAGTTTATATATTCAAAATTTGAATTAAAGTGAGTACTGGAGAGAGAGGATTGAATACCAGCCTGTTGATTTAGATAAGCCTGAAATTAAAGCAGTTGGAGAGGTTGACAGTGTCTGTCTGTATTCACAACCATGTACTGACATTGATCATTTGTTATGCTGTGTTTCAATACTGGATCTTGACCTGGTTTTCTGCTTTAAAAGAGGGAGTGTGTCTTTCTATGTTACTGAAAGTAATATAAAATTTCTTGTTTTGCTGGTATCTTCACTCACATTTTTCAAGTTTCAAATTAAATATAAAATTCATTAACATTCTCTCTATAAACAGGATTTAGATGTTTATCCTTTATCTTTTGCAAATCAGCATGTTTACAGACATTAAATCTGTGAGTGGATTGCAAAGTGTTGGCATTAAATAATTATATTTCAATTAATTAGACCAACCTTACTCTTACTATAGAAAAGTGAAAGTAGAGATTCTATTTATGCTTGTGTTTTAATAATACTAACAGCTGTACATTTTGTGGACTATGTAACAAATTACAGGATTTGGAAATTTTTGTTAGTTTTTCATTTGCATGGTTTGCTTAGAATACTGCTAGAATACTACTTAAAATATCTTTTTTGATCCCTCTGAGATTGTGTAATTAGAACTGCAGATTTGTAAGTAGCCAACTGCTTAAATTAGAATCTGCATGCTACGCTGAATTTTAAACATGAATTCTGTAAAGGCTTTGTTCCAGCTTCCTTGAACTAACAGGGTCAAATTCTGCTTAAGATGTACATCTGGCCCCAGTTCCTGAAACAGGACATACTGTATTTTGCAAAGAGCACTAAAGATCAGCCAAGTGACCTTTTATGTATTTTACAAATGCAATTTCACAGTGTGCAGCTGCTGTGGTATTCTTCCAAGGTGTTCCCCTTATTTGTCCCTCTGCTTCTCCCAGTGTTGCAAACTGAAATTATTCCATTGCTAATTACACATTATATTATTAAATACCAGTTCTTAAGTAGGAGAGCAAGAATGTCTGGAAGTAACATCAGGAGTTCAGTGTCCAGGAAATAAAGAAAAAAAAAACCTCAAAAGATTTCTAATTTTTTTCCTTCCAAAATAAGTTTTAATACTGTGATTCATCAAAAGAAAACAAAACCAAATTTGAATATATGCTTTTTGACATAATTTGTCCTTCTACTATAATGTACAGAGTAATGTATCCCAGAACTTGAAATAACACAACTTCCCTGAAATTCAAAACAGAAGAGCAATATTTTCAAACATTCATCCAGTGATTATACCCATCTAGAAAGAACAATAACACTATAAACAATAAATTATATTGACCGTGAAAAATTATTAGCCAGTAATTTTTGCTTCAGTTTATAACAAAATTATTTCACGTTGGTGTATGCTTTTAATTAATTTAACTGATCTACAGTTAATAGGTTTGTGTGATTATTTAATATATAATAAGTGTAAATATATTTATGATACCAAATACAATATTCAATATTATAACTGTAAGAAATGATGATGTTTAATGGAGACTTTTCTTCTCTTGAAAACTCACACCAGTGGCCACAACAGTACTTCATTAGTTTCTACCAGTTTGAATCCTGGGTTCTTCTTGGAAGCTTTGTTTTTATACATCAGAATCTATTGAACTCCCTAAAATATATAGCATAAATAAATGTATGTTTTTGTGTAACTGAATATATATATTAACACATACACCCACACACACATATGTGTGTGGAAAAAACACATATATTGGAAAAAAAGGATGAATAATAGAAATACATTGTAAGAATATCAAGGTTAAAAACAAAGAAGAAAAGAAAAAAATCACCACCATTCATGAAAGAAGTTAACAGGATTCAAAGCTCTATGGCTAACAACACTCTGTGGTAAAGAAAGGTAGCTGCCGTGCAAAATCATGTTAACTTGATAAATGCAGTATAAAGAACTGGCAATCATGTAAACTCCACACTACAGAACAGATTTGTTAATGCTATTACAACATATTAAAGTCATATGAATCATTAAGTCATCTTAGTTGTTTGGGTTTTTTAACTGTTCAAAGTGAGTTAGGATGTTATTATCTTTAACTGTAAAATTTCTGGAAAAACTGTATCAATGATCTCATAGATTGTAATACAGTTTGATTTGCTAGATTTTTTTGGGCGTCCTGTCAGTACTGAATTTTCACTTGCCTGTTCAATGAGTGTTTTACAGTCTAATTAAGCCAATATAAAAAAGGGAACAGCTCTTCGTTATGTCAGATGTTCCATCATATGCTTGCTTTGATTACAGCACAAACCCTTGCTTTTCCAATCAAGTGAACAGAATGTATATGTGCATTTGTTAAAATAGATTATAACAGCCTGTGAGACAGAGGTGGTGCAACACCTTGTGAAGAGTATCTTTTCCATTCTCTGGGACACAGTGCTCGTCTTTCCAAGGTGATTATGCCAGTGTCTATCTGGGCTGAAAGAGCTGGGGTTTAACTAAAAGTCAAAACTTACCTATTTTTCTCTTGTCCCCTTCTCAGAATCCATGCCTTGTAGGGACAGAACTTCACAGAAACTGAAGTGATGGAAGTCCAATTGTCTTAGGAACTGAAGGAGTTACTGAAGCTCAGTTAACTGATGCATTGGTGAAAGATTCATTTCCACCTGGCTAAGGTTAGTACAGTCTTCAGAGCAATGTGATACCAGTGATTTCAGACAAACCAGAAAATTTCAAAGAATTCAGTCAGATACTTTAGTCCATATGTCAGGTATAGACCTGCGGACAAAAAAGAGTTCATTTTATTTTCAAGACAGAACCATAGCAACAAATCAAATCACCCTATTTTACCTCACCAAAGCATTTATATAAAGTCCCTTTTCTTATCGTCAGCAGTAACTGTTACACCATTAAGAAGATAGGGAGAGGGTCACTTAGAATTTAAAGGAGGTGTAGGTCAGGAGGTTTGGGAAACACAGGGTACATTGGTAAAAACTGATAGATAATTAATGGTATAAGCTGAGAAAAATAGAGAGATGTAGTATTTATTACCTCTATTTATTCCGTCAGGAGAGAACAGTCAGGTAAGCAAACAAAAAAGCACAATTAAGTCCCTATTTTCCACATAAAATAATTCAAGAAAAAACAAGTAAATATTCATAATAGTTTAATATAGTTCCATTGAAGAGAAAACGTGCCTCAAATATTGATAACTACTACAAACAGGGATACCCATGCTTCTCTACAGGTGCATGGTTGTCAGTGCAGATCTTTTTGTGCTTGTAAATGATACTGAGTCTTTAGGCAATTACAGCGTACTGGGACTTCCTATCTGCTAAGAGATCAGGGCCAGCTATCTGCTGTCAGTGAGTTTTATTGCAGCCCCTGGAACTGCACTTTGTCAGAATTTCTGACATGCAAATTCTAAATAAGAGTTGTATGAAAGACTGAAATACAGCTGTAAATTAACAGCCAATAGTCAATCATTCCTGTGCTAGTCACAGACCGTATATACACATGAAAACCCACAGAAGCCAGAAACCCTTTGTTTTTCAAGCTATTAAATTCTTTGAACTTTGAGATGTTTTCTCATTGTTGCAACAAAAGTGCTTGTCATACCTGTTTTAGAAAGTATCAGGGAGGTGAATAAGAGCTGCTTCCCAAGTAATGGGTTTTTATCATATGGGGATAAAGTGACGGTCACAAATAGGCATAAGCACAAAAAAAAATAGGTAATGTTCACTCGTCTTTTTTCTTGCTTGTTTCAAACTGTTCTGAGAGATTTAATTTCAGAACAGGAAAAGATTCTCTTTGGACTAAATGAATCCCTTTTGGCATTTGAATTCAGCAGCTTAAGCACTTCCTATAATTAAGTCCAAAGAAATACTTATTTTAGGCTTAAATAAATCCCCTTGGACCTGTCAATGAATGCTAACTTCTCTGGGCTCCAGAGAGATGTAGGGGTCCAGGGATTTCTCTTAAGTGCCTCATTACCCATTAGCTTGCAAAACACATTTATTTTCAATACCTGTAATATGATATTGAGTTTTAAGAGAGTAAAAAAAAAAAATCTAGAATCCAGCAGGAATGTCCCCTTATGAAATTTAATATGGAACTAACTTCAATCCCAGTTTTACTCCTGACGGAGTGTAAGCTAACATGAAACACCATACAGGAAGCTTTTTTCTTTCTGCTTTTTACGCTCCCCATCCCCACCCCCATCTTTGAAAACAATGTATAAAAACAGACTCTTCTGCTGCCTGCAAGAGGTGTCTAATTACTAGCTGGAAACTCCATTCATCGCCCAGGTGTTAGAAAACACAGCCGTCTAATAGCAGGCCATTGCACTCCAATGAACTTGCCCTGCAGGGGTTTGGACTGTTCAAGGCCAAACCTAGGGTAACCTGTTCACAACCTTATGAAGGAGCTCTATAGTTCTGCTTATAACAGTCCTCCCTTAATTCCTGTTCTTCCTCCACTATCCTCACAGATATTTAAGAAAAAAAGTCGTTGCTGGAAGAAGCAGACGCCTACAACCACCTGTACAGCAATTCTTTTATGCATAGAAAGTCATTGTTGGCTTTCTTGTGCAACAGCAAAATAAAGTATGCATGCATGAGCAGTTATCAAGTATTAATGTAGAAAAGAAATAGAATTAAAAAAAAATAAATCCACAAAGCAGTCACATAAAGAAATACAAAAAGAAATTTTAAAGTGACTTGAAGAAATTAAAAATAAGCTGTTTGAGGCAGGGCTGCACATCATTGATTATATTCTCACTTCTAAAGATCAAATCTAATTCCTCTCCTCTCCATCTTATTTATTTGGGACTGGAGACTGATGGCATAAACAGACATACTGTCTTGTGCACTTAAATAGTTTAAGCATCTGTGTGCAATAGTCATATAAACCCTCATGTTTGTCTTCCTGACATTTCAATTTGATTTTATAGCCATTCTTAGAGTGCTAGCAGAGACAAACACATCCCTTTCACGCAACTGGCCAGAACCTCGATCTTGCGAGAGTTCAATTTTAGCTAGTTTTAAACACTCTAGTACTCAAATTCCACAATCTGTATGCCAAGAGGCCTATCCCTGTTGGTGCAAAATACACTGTGTGTAACTATAATTGAGTTTTAGCTCAGATCAGGAATGCACTTTTGAAACCAAATCTCCTGATCATTGTGGAGCCACTCTCCTCACAATGTAGTCTGAAAGAGTGAGTGCTAAATGGATTTGTAAAATGAAAAGTAAAATGCAAGATGTGTGTAAGGAACAAACTTAATTTCTCAAAACTGGTAATGTATGTTCAGCCCATGAGACCACCCTAGATTTTGTGAAATGTCCTAAAAAGCATATAGTGTTGACATACCAGGCCCTCAACACCAGATGGGTCCTGTAGTGTGAGTTGTGCCACAGTACTTAATAATGTTGACATGGTGTGTGAGCATCTCCTGAGCAACAGACATTCATCAGACCAACAACATCTAGATAGTCCTTCTACCTCTTGTCTGTCTCTGAAGTGATAGATAGATAGTCTTTCTGTATCAATTGCTTATGAGCCACTCACAGAATCAATGAGGTTGGAAAAGACCTCTGAGATCATAGAGTCCAAACTTTGACTGAAAAACACCATATCAACTAGACCATGGCACTAAGTGCCACATCCAGACTTTTATTAAATACCTCCAGCAAGTCCGGGGCAGCCCATTCCAACGCCTGACAATCCTTTCTATGAAAAATTCATCCTAATGTCCAGCCTGAACCTCCACTAGTGCAGCTGAAGACTATGTCCTCTTCTCCTGTCATTGGTTGTCTGGGAGAAGAAACTGACCCATAGCTGACTACAACCTCCTTTCGGGCAGTTGTAGAGAGTGATAAGGTCTCACCTGAGCTTCCTCTTCTCCAGGCTAAGCAACCCCAGCTCCCTCAGCTGCTCTTCATAGGACTCGTGCTCCAGACCCTTCACCAGTTCCCTTGCTCTTGTCTGGACTCAGTCCAGTACATTTCCTGAATTGAGGGTCCAGGAACTGAACACAGAACTTGACTTGCAGCCTCATCAGTGACAATTACAGAAGGGCAATCACCTCCATCGTCCTGCTGGCCACACTATTCCTGATACAGGCCAGGATGCCATTGGACTTCCTGGCGATCTGGGCACATGCTAGCTCATATCCTGGCTGTTGATCAGCACCCCCAAGTCCTTTTCCACCAGGCATCTTTCCCTCCACTCTTTCCTCAAGCCTATGGTACTGCATGGGGTTTTTGTGACCCAAGTGAAGAACCCAACACTTGGTTTTGTTGAACTTCATGTGTTGGCCTCAGCCCATTGATCCAGTCCATCCAGATCCCTCCGTAGAACCTTCCTACATTCCAGCAGATCTAGATTCCCACCCAGCTTGGTGTCATCTATGACTTTACTGAGGGTGCACCAATTCCTCTCATTCAGATCATCAGTAGAGATACTAAACAGGACTGGGCCTAATACCGAGCCTTGTGGAACACCTCTAGTGACTGGCTGCCAACTGGATGAAGCACCATTCACCACCACTGTCTGGGCCTGGCCATCAGCCAGTCCTTAACCCAGCAAAGAGTACACCTGTCCAAGCCCTGGGCTTCCAGCTCTTCCAGGAAAATACCATGGGAGATGGTGTCAAAAGTTTTGCTGAAGTCTAGCTAGCCAACATCCACAGCCTTTCCCTTATCCATTAGGTGGTCACATAGTCATAAAAAGAGGTCAGCTTGATCAGAAGATCTGCCCTTCCTAAACCCTTGCTGACTGGTCCTGATCTTTTGGTTGTCCTGTAAGTGCCGTGTGATGGCACTCAAGATGAACTGGTCCGTAATCTTGCTGTAGCTGCCTGGATCCTCCTTCCAGCCCTTCTGGATGACATCCCTTTGGCCAACCTCTAGTCATGTGGGACATCTCCAGTCAGCCAACACTGATCTTAAATGATGGAGAGCAGCTTGGTGAGATCTTCTGACAACTCCCTCAGTACCCTCAAGTGATCCCATCCAGCCCCACAGACTTATGAATGTCTAACTGGCACAGCAGGTCACTAACTACTTTCTCCTGGAAGGGGGTTCTATTCTGCTTCCTGCCCCTGTCTACCAGCTCAGGGAGCCAGTTGCCCTGAGGATCACCAGTATTTCTGTTACAGACTGATGAAAGGATGGCATTAAGTACCTCAGTCTTGGTGACAATTTCTCCCCCTGACCCTGTCCAATAAAGATGGAGATAAAGACTTCAGAAAGTATCAGTAAGGAAACCGAGTATCACAAAGCAACTCTCTCTTTCATACATGAATACCAAAGTGTTTGTAAACTCACAAATAACTGGTAGAAAAACAGTGTAGTTCTGTATGTTGAAGTAAACTCAAAACATGTACTTGTGGTGTAAGATACATTTACTTCATGCTATGTGGGCATTCCTACAGAATAAGGTTCTGCAGGAATCACAGAAAATGATTCATGTGTGTGTTGGTTTGAAAACAAACCAGTGGGAGATCACAAGTCAGGATTTAAATTAATGGGAAAGTAAAATTAGAAACAAGTGAAATAATATAAGGAAAAGCACTGACAAGATCAGATACAACCTGACACCCTGTTAGAGTGGTGGTAGCAGTCCAGATGAAGTAGCTCAGTTGGAGTGATGATCCTATGGAAGATCTCCAGCTGAAGGTCCAGTGGTAGCTTTGTCCTCTGGTAATCCAGTAGACAGGGCTAAGTTAGGCAGTTCTGAGGGCAAGTTATATCCAGGTGGGAATGCTTGGCTCCTCCCTCCTGGGTGGAGCATCTCACAGTAGGATGAGATAAGTCCATGAGTCATGTGGGGGTTTCTTGCTGGCCCATTGTCTGTTATCAGGGGTGGGTCATTAGCAGGCGATAACAGCTAATGGCCCACAGCTGGTGGTAATAGAATACTTAAATACATCTATATTGTAACCTAGGGCAATGTGAAGCACTTAGGATGAGATTTATCTGCCGATATGTCCCTGAATATATATCTACACACACATACATTTTCACATATATAAAATTGTATTATACATTATACACACATGAAGTTAAATTAACAGTATATTAGTGTATACTTGTTGGTGTGAATAATAAACATAATTCTCCTCACCTCTATAGCTGGAGAACAGCCTGATGTTTACACAGAGTGCTATGTGAATTAAAAGACATGGTGTCTTTTCCTTGTTATGCAACCTGGACTAAGACTAGCAACTCCACTCAACAAACTGTGTAGCTATTTTTGCCCGGTGCTGTTTCTAAGTAAGCCTGACTCCTAGCAAAGATCGGATATGTCTGGCTGAATGGCAGCAACATGAGCTATATTTGCTGTGGCATTGTGCCACATTAATGTCACTCAGTGGTATCCAGTATAAATGGGCTCTGTCCTGACATTTTAAACACAACCTTGAGAAGCAGGAGCCCGTCTTCATCCACCCATCCAGAAATTCCCTGTGTTTTTATTTCCTGACAGGGCTCTAAGTACTCTGGGAGGTGCTGTCACTTTGAGGTCTTATAGTACCACCCTGGGCTAAGAGCTCAGAAAATAATATGCACAAAAATACTAATACAGGAAAGGCATGTCTTCTCTTATAATTATTTACGTTAATTGGAAGGGCCTCTAATCTAAACAATAGGTTTTTATTACATTCAGACTGAACCACTGAAGAAAACTGGTCCTACTTTTCAAAGTACATACTTGCAAAATGAACTAGGTTCTGTTGCCAGACTTGGAAGCATAGTAAACATTGCTTGGGTCTCAAGTTTATGAAAATTGTGAAATTCTTGTCTTTAAATTTTTCTAGACACTCTATTCTTGAAGTATCACAATCACCTCAGAAGCATCCAGTTTTTAAAATTTGCATTTCTAACAATTCTTGCACCCTGTTCCAGGCTTTCCTCTTGTTAATAAATATTTTCAAAACTATTAGACTGCCTTCTCATAAGAATTTGGTATTTACTTTAAAAATTCCTATATTCAATCAGATTTTTTACTGATCTTTTTACAGACATTATTTCTGAATACAAAAGTTTTACAGAAGTCTAATTATAAAAACTTTTAAAGTACTCTTCTTACAAGAAAAAATTAATGAATAAACTCATATGTTTTTATTATTTTCCCAGTAACTGCACCCTCCAATTCAATTTGCTGATATTACTTGTTTTCTTTTCACCAACTTTCCCAGGCCTCTACTTCCTCTGCGATGAGAGGCCTTTCCAACTGCATTATCTCCAAACTCCCTTGCTGACAGAGAATTATTCTTTCAGTTCCTTTGGAAGGACAATATCCCTTTGAACCATCTGCCGAGGAGATATGCTATTATAATTTTCATTCCTTTTTCTTCCTCTTTCCTCCCTCAAGGAATAAAATGTGTGTACCTCAATCAAAAACTGAATGAATAGCTATTTCTCTCAGATCTTCATCTGTGTTTTTTATGTTTTTCCCATTCCAGAAGAGGAAGCTGAATGGAACTTTCTGCATCAACTAGGATAAATAACTTATTCCTGAAACATCAAGTGATCTTCTGCAGAGCGCTGCTTATACTCTCTAATCTTACATTTTACCAAGAGGAAAGGTAAAAATCACCAGGATGAACAGTAAGACTTTTTTCTGGAAGGTATCTTCACATTAAAAGATTTTAAAAGCATATGTAGAAATCGGTAAGCCTAAAAGCTTTCCTCAAAATAATCTTTCCAGTGTATTTTTGAGCTATGTAGCAATCCTATGTAAACATTACAGCATTAGACCACTGCTTGTTCAACTTACTTACTATCATAGGCAAATCTGTTTAGTCTCTTTGTCAAGTTATTCATACTGTTGGATTCAATGTCATCCTGTGGCTCTGAGCTCCATTTCATTTTTTTTTTTTAATTTAACACATTACTGAATGTCACTAGATTCTTATAAGAATCCTAAGAAAATAACAATGCCGTTACTTTAGAAATCACAGTGTCTGTCTACTTTTGTGTCAGCATGATCATGTATATCTATTTCTGACAGTGTTTGAGTGACACAGACCACACAATATTTGTTGAATATGTTCTGGTCTTTTTATCTTCTTACCTTTGAATTTTTTTCCTTTATCAAACATGTTCAATTTATTAAAAAAGAGCTCCAACCAAACAACAGTCATTTACTACTGTTCCTATCTGCCACAGCTATGGAAAACAGATTCTTTTCGTTTTTGGAAAACACTTTTATACATTTTATGGGTGTTATCATGATCTCTCTAGATCTTCTGTTCTTTAAGGTAAGAGGCACCACAAATTCCATTCTTTTCTCATACATCACATTTTCCATACTTGTCATTGTTTTCCTTGTTTTCATTAAGAATCCTAATTTAGGCTACATCCTGTGACCCTGAAGTATCCAAACTTGAATTCCAGCTGATATTTTAATGTTGTTCGGTAGAGAACACGAATCATTTACATGTCTTGCAGCCTTAATTCCTATTTAAACACCTCTATTTGATTGTTTTCTTCATAAAAATATGGCTTAGTGAAATTCTGGTTCCCAGTAATCTCAGAGCCTTTTCTTAAGAACTGCTGTAAGATAGTTTTTCTCACCTTGTATTTCTCCAACCTAAATGATTCTATGGTTCTCTATGATTATTCTTACTTCACAATGGCCCTTCTTAAATATCCATTTCATTTTCTTCTCAGTCAATTTCATGTACAGACCATGATCATTTTGAACTCCTGCCCCATGCTTCAGCTTGACAATCGCAGATGATCATGTGTGAGTCCCTTTTAGATTTTAAAGACCTCTGTTGCGTATGTCTCATATTTGTCTCTTGCTGAAAATTCCTCATCTGTCTACAGAGTCTTCATGGAAGTCATTCCATATCACTGGTTAGCCAGTTGATTTTCAGTGTACTTTTTCTACTTCTGGTGTTCAGTGGAATGATAAGATGTCAAAAGATTGATATACAAAGTGTTTTTAAACACAGTGTATTGAACAGCACATGTAGTTCTGTTACCTTATGGACAATAGTTTGTAAAATAAGTACAAACATCAGAATCAAGATGCAGAAGAATTAACACATCAATGCAAACTCAAAATAGTTCCATACTGCACAGTTTCATCTTGGTAAGTTTTATGCCACACCTCCAATTCGTAAAGCAGACAGATGCCTTCTGTTACTGAAAAACCTTTTGCACACCTGTTCTCATCTGGGTTCCTGGTTTATTGTGCAAGTCTACAACGCCTTTTGTTGGTGATGAATGTTGACACAAATTTTATAGATATGATAGTGGGAAGTTATTTAAATTGCTCATGCAATTGTCAGTTTGGGTCTCACAATATAAAAACCTATCATTTCATACATTTCTACTTGTTTTTACCTTATTGTGAGTTTCATCCAGAATTCCCTGAAACCATGAACTTCACTGAACAAAATTTCCTCTGCATTTCAGTGCTTTGTGGTGAGGCTTCAACTCTGACTGTTCTGGTTTTGTTGAACCAGTTTTGGTTTTGTTTGCTGAACCACAGATGGACTCCATGGACTGAAACTGTCTTAACTGCAAAGATGTGGCCTTTACCATTAAACATTACACTACTCTGTGGCAATTTAGTCATTATTTTATCCATCATATGCTATTTTTGGTATGTTGGCAGACATGGACATTGATGAAATTCCAAATGACAGGAAGTAATTTCAACTGAGCTCAGGGTATTTGCTGTTTTAATTGGAAAGTAGTACTGGCAACGAAACACTAGGCTAAATCAAAATATAAATTATAGTGCATTTTTTATTGTTTAATTAGGCAAAAGCTTTAAAGTTAGTTTAAAGTTAGTGTAACATTTTAGCATGCAAAAATAACAGCACGAAACTGCTCATGACTTGAGGATTGCATGTGAGTGTCATTTTTATGTGTGTGTATGTGTATATATATGTCAAGTGTGCCGAAATGAGGGCAAGCTTTTTAACTGGAAAAAAATACATTAAGGAAGCAGTAGAAGGAAACTCTTTTCATAATGTGAATATAATAGGTTTTATAACAAATTCCTTACTACAGATACCTGAATGACTTAGCATTCTTTCTTGCAGTATGAACCCCATTACTGCAAAATTTGAACTAGAGATAGGCAGAGATAAATTTTTTTTCTCCAGTAGGTATAAAAACACTAAAAGTCCAGAAGCCATGGAGGGGGCTCACCTCACATAGCTTTAAATTTCTAAAACTGATCATCAACGTGTATTATAATTGCCTTGTGCTCAATGTATCATCAGCAGAGGAACATGAAATCTTCAGGAGCACAGTTGGTCTCAGCTTCAGATCTGAAAATCTCAGTTCAGGTCAGCTCCCTTTTCTTCTCCACTGACTGTAAGGAAACCTACTATGATCAGCTCAGATTGAAACATTTAAATCTTACAAGCCTAAACTAATGGAGAAATGCTTCAAATTTTGAGAAACAGACGATTTGAAGATACTGGTGATTTCTTCAAGTCAGTGACAAATCAGTAATCATGACAAAGGCTTTGATTAATATTGATCTTGTAAGGTTTTTGAGCAAGAACCTGACCATAAGCATGCAAACAGGCCCAGTAAACTCACTTGTAACATAAATTTAATGGAATGACTTAGATAATCAAGGTTGGGATTAAGTACATGAGAACAAGGGATCTTATAATCTTGTTTTTCTGTCAAATTTCATACATTATATGGGTTCTGTACACTAAACTTGATAGGCATTGTCACCTAAACTTATTTAAATTAATTTTGCAGACTTTTGTCATTTCAGTTCTGAAAGATACTGGAAAAAGAAGTGCTGATTTGTTTATAAGGTATTTGTAGCTTCAAAGGAGGTAGAATACAGTGAATTTTCACACCAACCACTTGTCACAAGGTTTGCCAATCTTCCACTGTTTAATTAAGCCAAGCATTTTTAATAGCTGTGAAGTAGGCTAAACATCAAACTGTCCTAATCCAAAAGCTGCACCTCTGAAGTCCATTCATTTTTACTCTAAAACTTTATTGAACTGACTTTCCTCAGGTTAGCACTTGATAAAATTTTGATGAAATATTTTTAATTGTGATATAAATCATGTTTTCTCTTTAAATAAGGAGTACATATTATTTTGTGAATAGTGACCATAAGAACTGTAGTGGAGACAAATTTAACAGTGAAATATAATCAGCTTATCTCAAAGAAAATCAATGCCATATTATTAATGCTAAAGTGTCAACAAGATTTTCCTAATGTTAGAAACTGCTAATGGGAATTTACAACACGTATCAAAAAAGTTGTAAGATATCTGTGGATGTAATATTCTGTACTGCTGTTATACAGCTCCAAAACTTTCAAAACACTTTCATTCACACGTAGTGGTCACTATAAATTCATGTCAACTTGATCTTTCTTTGATGACACAGAACTGTAAAGAAAGGTCATTATACATATTGCAGTCATAAAAATTGCAAATAGTACTGTAAAAGGTCTCTTGCGGAGCAAAAGAAATAAAAGAGCTTGAGCCTGTGGTGTAATGTGGCTGAGGAGAGAGAATCTATTGTTTCCAGTGGTGGTAAATCAGCTGGCATTCCCTAAGGATTTTAGCCTACACCCACAAATATCCCTCTGCAAAAACAAGCTGATTTCCTTTCCAATCCCACATGCTGCTCACCCTGATGTCAGAGCAGTGAGGATATTATTGACCAGGAAAATAGTAAAAGTAAATGCTATTAAGAGCTTCTTTTCTTACAGTTAAATTGATTTTATAGTTAAAATAAACCTGAGCTTCCTTTGGAAAACACAAAACTACTTCATGCTCAACAATTCAGCAGTTTATAGCTCTAACCATCCTGTTCTCAGCTCAGTACTCCAGCAAGTGAAAGTATTGTCTTTGTACAGAGATATGTTCCTCTAAATGTATCTTCTCCTTTTTTTTTTCTTCTCTCTTGAGAAAAAGGTTTTAGAATTTAATAACATTTTTTTCCACTTTTATCACAACACTGTCGCTTAGATTAATTTTCTTATTGAATTGCTGTTGGGAATTTCTGAAAATTTTAATTAGAGTGGGATAGAAATGACAATTTTCTTTAAAGTTTCTAATAAGCTTAAAAACTGGGAATCAAAAGACTAGTGGCAGCAAAAATCTTCAAATATACCTCAGCATTCTAAAACCTACACACATTTTTCTGTTAACCTCCATTGTTAGAAATTTCAAGAAAGAAACCATGGGATAAATTGAGTAAAAATAACAGTTAGAAAGTCACAGAACCAGTCAGAAGAGGTACTAACATACAAAATGCAGACTTTTTTCCTTGTTATAATTGTTTCACGATGATTTTTAACTTTAGAACTATTGATGGCATATTTTTAATGCCTTTCATCTATTTTTTTCATCTATTTAACCTAAACATATGAACTGATATACCTTCTTGTACAGGGTATAACAATGGCTTTTCAACATTGATTAGAATAAATAGTTTTTACTTAGTTTTGTGTCAAAGAAAAATTCTCATTACATGCAGGTCTCTGAGGCTGAGGTAATTCCGGTTTAAGAAAAAAACAGAAAGCATATTCATATATCATTGTACAGCAAACCCAGGATACAAGAGCAATTTTATGGAGATATTTTCTTCTTTTCTGAGTCCATCTGGGCTCGTTCTAGTTAGTTATATAAAAAATTACGGGTTTACCTTTTTTTGGAGTATACACTATGAATTGAAATACTGTGACTACACTATAGTGTTCATGATCAAAACAATCCATCACATTTAAAATTTCCTAATATATTTTCATGCAGTTTTACTGAGAGTACAATTTCATATATTACGTGGGAAATCTAAGATGAAAAGCACTACTTAACAGGAAGTACAGCTTATATCTTACTATTTAGAGAGTCAAAATTTCATCTCTGCATAAAATAGAAGACAGCTTGGGTTCCATGAAAAAGTCCTGAATAGGAATGTAACCCTTTTTCACTCTTAGAAAAGAAAAATTCTAGCACTAACATAACACTGAATGTACTATCAATGCTTCCTGATAGTAACTGCATTCACATTATTATCTAATGTACCCCTTGAACTGTCTTTGTAATATTTAAAAATCACCATTCTCTCCCGTATATATTCTACTGTATGGTAGCAATTAAAAAGAAAACTGTAGCACCTGTGCATGCTGTTCTATTTCACTTCACAGTTTCCAGATGACATGGAACAGGTGATACAGCAGCACAGAAAGTCTTGTTTACAACAGGGAAACACTTCAGTATGCATAGCAGTGCATTGCATCTCACTGCAGCTAGATCTCCACAAAAAAGAAGAAAAGAACCCCACAACAATATGACATTTACAACAGCAAAAGTGCACCACAGTCTCCCCTTCCTTTAAAGAAATGTAGAGGCAAAGACAAAGTTCCTGCCTCTCTGCATATGCTGAGAAATAGTCACAGAGCTAAAAGATGTTATGGCAAGATCATGGCCAGCAATTCCAAACCCTATTGTCATCTCTTCTCTACTTGCTGGAAAGACAAAGCCTTTTCTTATATCCCTTTTCTTATATATGTCTACCAAAGACTTTTAGTTAAGATATTTATTTTTCTTAGTGTTAGATTGCTCAGCACAGTCATTTCGCTTTGTTTTATGCTTCAACTAAGGAAGTCCAGGCCTTACTTATTATGAAAACAATGGCAATACTGTCATCAGACATGTTAGTACTGCACAGTGAAATGTGTTGACTGTCAAACCAGTTAAGATCCAATCCAGAAGTCTCTAAAATTTACTTAAATTAGCTTTTACCCAGCCATCTTTTTACCCATCCATCCAGCTTTTACCCACCAGTATATAGATATATTCATGCATAATATATACAAAAGCACACTATTTTATCTCTTTTTTTTTTTTCCTTACAAAATTAGGAGACTTAGTGTATTTTCTTCTGGAATCTGAAGGCACCCATTCCGAAAAGCTCTCGTTTTACCATTAGAGGGCTGGTAGATACTAGATTTCTTTAACTTTCCCATTATGTAGCTAATGCAGGAAGAATCTGGAGCAGGAGCAAATATTATTTCTGGCAGTTTGTCTCTGCTTTGTTTTGCTTGTTTGCCACTGGACACTTCTCACAGAATCTAACTGTGTTATGAAGCAAAGATTTGAAGTGCACAATTCTCATGATGGGATCAGAACTGCATAAGTAAATATATTAACTACCAGGTTTATGCAGCTTATTACACATAAATGCTCTCCATACACACCAATATGCTAAAGGTGATACACGAATGGCTGTACATGTGCACGTGCATTTGAACCCAGTTGCAAGTTGCCTGAGACCTTGCATCAAGCTTTCAGAAATGATTGCTAGCTAGCATATATCAAAAACCTTCCTTGCCATTTCTGTGATATTAAATTATTTGAAAATATTACTTTAGGATATTTACACATTTTTACTTTTAGGTAAGACCGCTTTGGGACAATTAGGAGAGAATAAAGTAAAACTTTTGATCAGGGCCATTAAAAATTATTCAGTGCAGAAAGATATTTGATGGAGCTTCATGAATCTACCTCAACAATATCTGCTGGAATGATTTTCAAGTACTAGCTAAAGTGCATTCCTGTGTATTTCCATTTAAGCCATCTGCCAATCTTAATACTTATTCCTGAGGGAGGAAATCTTCCAGTGCTGTTTTTCATTTGATTTGCAAGGACATCCTGTTTAGGTACTTATCAAAAGAACAGAATAATAGATGCCAAATTCCACAAGCCTTGGTTTAGAAAACTTAATGAGTGAGAGTAAAGTAACAAGTTATATTTAAAAGAAGCTGCAACATTGTTCCTGTATATTTGAAAAATATATGTTGTTGCTTTCAGGCCAGATATATTTATGCACGTCTCCACAGTAACTGCTCTGTTTCCTAAACATTAAAGCATTTTGCTAAAAGTTGCTAAACTCCACTAGTTTGATGATTAAGGATGAAATCCAAAAGAACGACTAAACAAGTGAGCTATGCAAGGAGAAATCACGACTGACTTAGGGCACCAGTTAGCTCAGTTGCCTAAACAGTCACTGACCACAGGGTTCAAAGCAGGAGTGTTTACATACTCAGATGACTAAAGTTCTGCTACTGTACTTGTTTAGAGATGCTGCCACTGTGTCTGAGCCAAGGTCTTGGTGGTTATCTCATGCTTCAGGCTGTTTGGATCAAGCCAAAGACTGTGCCTAACTCTCACAAAATGCATTCGTTGGAGGGAAAGGTGGAGGGAGGAGAGAGGAAGAGACCACACCTTAAGCACCCTCACAGCACTGAGTACAACACAACCATGTAGCTATCCCATGGATTGCCATTTCGAAAAACGGCTGGAAAGAAGCTGCAGGTTTGCCCTGGACTATTGATGTTCATTTCTTCTTCTAAAAAGAATGCCTAACTAGCAGTCTGTGTGCAAAGCTGGAACAGCAGTGGGAAGATTCTTGCAAACAAATATTGGGCTACTGTGCAAAACTAGGTCAGTGAGAAGTACAGTAGAGCCTATGCATTGCCCAATAGTTAATACAGCTGCACTCCCTGGCTGGAGGAGGGGTTCTTTAAGTTCCATTTCCTCATTTTAAGACCTTATACTTTCTGCATTAAAGAGTCATTGGACAAAATGTCCTAACTTTAATGGCAAGAATAAGAATGCAGGCGGAAAACGGAGAAACAGACAAGCAGGGACCTGTCTCAGTGAAAAGTGCTCTTTTCTTTGCACCTAATCTCTTGGGAAGCTGAATTCCTAGAGCTCCCACTGGCTTCACAGTACAAAATTCCCTTCCTAGGAAAAATTGCAACCAGCTGCTGTCAAGGTTTTGTGATCAATATGATTAGGTGACTCTGCCAGCTATGTTCTCTTCCAGGACCTCTTTTCACCAGCAAAGCTCTTATTGACACTGAGGGTAGAAGTGATTTCCCTACAATGTAAACTGATCTATCTTAGCTATTCGCTTTAGGGGTCTTTTATAGGCAAAGAACAGCGGTTTGAGAAACTATTCATCTTATCCAGTTAGCTACCTAAGCTAAGTTCAATAATTTTGAATAACCATAAAGGGGTAAGTTTCCTTCTATTGAACAGAAAGGAGTTAAAATAGCCACTCAGAGTAAAAGTTCTATCATACAGATACCCAAAATTAAGTGAGCAATAGTGCTTACAATGTCACTGGGAGGTTTGCTTGTATAAGACTAGCCAGTCTCAATCTCAGATCTTCGTTATAGTTGAATAGCAAAACCATAAGTGAAGTTCTGACCAAAATAGTATTTTCTAATAAAATGTTTTCTAATGTAATAAGAACCCTAAGAACAAATCCTGAATTTTTTATTCATAGCAAATAAAACTCGATTGAAAGCACAGATTTGGAATCTATTCCGAACAGGAAGAAAAAAGTTTGATTAAAGGTGGCCTGATTTGCTGTAATTTGTAAGCCATGGATATCTACTGCTTTGAAAAACAGACAGCATAAGGGTTAACATGAATCTATGACTAAGAGCTTTCAAATTCAGTGATGAAAAAGGGGATAACAAAGTTTATTCCCAGGTATCCACCAAATATTAGCATCTGAAGTTACCTTTGCATGGTCCTGTGATACCTCTGTACAGAGAGGCAGGGTGGAAATGTTTTTTCAGTATTAGATTATCTAGTCCCACATCAGTCTTGGCCTACATGTGCTTTTCCAATGCCTTTCTGCTCCTATGTATGCAGCTTGCATAATGCTGGGCTTTGCTTCCTGCTGAAATTATTAACCCTGTGTACTTCTCCTTCTTGTCTCCAGATCCAAAGCAACAAAACATTAAGTTGCTGGCCAAGAGCCCATGTGGGGGCTAAAGAGATGTTAGTGGGGCTTGCCTATTAATGAAGACAAGACTGTTTCAAACCTGAAAAAGAATGTGTTTTTAAAATCCCAGGGAAACATGTTTCTTTCTACAAGTGTATATAATACAGAGAAACCATTAGTAAAATAGCCATCACAAAAAAAGCAAAAAACCCCAAAAAACCCCCAAAAAACCCAAACAAAACCTAAGTTAGGGGACGGACATGGAGGGGGAATCAAAAAAACTGAACGCTGTTAAAGTTGTGACTCAGATGAATGACTGCCAGGAAATTGAGAGTTAAGGATGACATTCCATTACAAGCTCATGCTTATGTTCCTGTCTCTGAGTTCCCACAGACACTGGAGAAAACTTTATAATCTGAATTGCCTTGGGTTTGTTCACTGGAGTTCTTAATGCAACCATTTAAATGTGGCTTTCCTCTGTATGAACATACTACATTCATGAACTCCAGGCTTATAGTGACCCATTTTGAAATGCTGCATTAGCTGTAGGAAGAACTGGTTTGTCGCAATAACTGATCATGAGCCACGGAACAGCTCCTCAGTCATACCTTGCAGCATGAAACTAACATTTTTATATTTTCTAACATGGCTCTTTTTTAAAAAGGGAGATTGACTGCACTAGTCTTTTACTAAGTAATTCTATCTGATCTGGCACTGTTAACTCAGTCAGGAGAGACATCTCCCAACAAAGCAGTGCTCATTTGCTCTAACGCCTAAACTATCACAAAGATATTTTAAAAATTACTGATTGTGGTTCAGAAAGAGAGGCAGTTTGGCAGGGGTATCAGTTCATAGTCATGAAAGACCAGCACATCCATCTAGTCTATCACTTGATGCTTTGGAGGCAGAATAACTGGTTTATCTATCCTTTGACAAGGTAAAAATCAGCCCGAGGTTAGCGCCAAATGATTTTTGGCTTAGCAGTTTATAGGAATATTGCAGAAACTTACTTGCAAGAGTAGATACATAGGAAATGAAGGTCAAAAAGGATTAAATCCAAGACAACTGTAGTAAAAAATCACTGCAATCATCTCAGGGAAAACAGGAACAGAATATCAATGTACCACACTCTCACTTATCTTAACATCAACTTCCTTTTTTTTTTCTTTCTTTCTTTTCCCCCTCTCTCTCATTCCATTAAGACTATTAAAATTCAAAGAATTAATTTACAACTGTGCTGGCATTCCTGTGCACCCTGACGTTTGTTGCTATCAATTGGCTCTTTATGCCTCTCAGCGGAGGCCGGATGTTTGCAGTTGCTGGCAGCTGTTGTTCGAGGCCCCTGAACAGCTGATGGACTGGCAGCCGACATTGAGAGAGAGCAGCCCGGAGCCTGGGAAAGAGCCCAGCGCTGAATGCGCTCGGCTCTGGTGCGTAATTAGCTTAGTACATGCAAGATTAGAGAACTAGTGCGGGAGATAGGGCATCTGACCCGCTTTCCAAAAGTCATTAGAAATTAGAAATGTTAATTCTTTCACAAGAAATGTAAAGAATTTTGTGAATGGAACTGGTTGGCTTTTTTTACCAAAGAAATGCTGCTAGAAGTTGATCTCCTTAGAGCATTTATTCAAACAAACAGCTATTGTGTTATTTCACTTTCTACAGTGAAATAGTAGATTTTAAAAATTGTTTAAAAATAAATTTATATGTGCTTGTCTCTGGAATTTGTGGGTGCTACAAATTTTCAAGCATAACTGTTTGTACCAGCAAATCATCTGGGGTTTTTTTTATTTGTTTGGTTCTTTTTCCTTTTTCTCTTTTTTTTTTTGTTTTGATTTGTTTTATTTTGTTTTTGAAGGGGGAATCCCCTTTTAAATAGTTAACCCCCATTTCTTCAGGATCTGATCTAAAAAAAAAAAAAAGGGAGGAAAAAAAAAGTTATTTGTAAAAATAGAATTTATGCTCCGTTTTTTTTTTTTTTTAAATCAGATCCTGAAAAAATGGGGGTTAACTATTTAAAAGGTGATTCCCCCTTCAAAAACAAAATAAAACAAATCAAAACAAAAAAAAAAAAAAAGTGAGGAAAAAAAAAGTTATTTGTAAAAATAGAATTTATGCTCCGTTTTTTTATTTTCATTCATCATATAGACAGGATCAGACCTAACGCCAGATGAGATCAAATGAAATCCTCTGTGTCCTAAGGGGATCTACTGTAATATTCAATAAGTATCTGTATGCATGGGGGCGGGTGTGTGTGTATGCGTGTGTTAGAACATACCACATCCTTTTCCATATCCTGCATTTAGACTGAGCTTCTTTCAGGATCATGAAGTTCTCGGAAATTCTGATCTAAGCATGGCAATAAAACATTGTCTCATCCAGCTATGACACTAACTCCCTCTATGCTCTGGCAATGTTTTTATAAGTTTCTGAAAAAATGAAAAAAATTATTATCTACTTCACAGATGTTTTTTGGGAAAAATAAAAGTTATGTTTGCAACACACTTAGAAAAAAAATCATAACTACAAGTCCAGTGCCACAGTTCTTATTAGAAATTTGTATTCAAAACAATTTGGATTTCATAAGTCAATATTAAAGTCTTAGCAGATGCAACCCCTAGAGTCAGTGCTCTACCTGTATTTGGACTTGAGAATTGCTACCTGTGGTGCATGTTATCCCTAATATCTGGGCCTGGAGAAACCACAAGTTTTTATTTTGAGTGAAAACCTGAAAAAATTATTTTAGCAGATCTAAGAATCCACAGAGAACATGGATGAACATTGTCCTCTTCTCCTTTAGCTTGCTGTATTTTCAATTAACAGTGACATTTGATGTCGGGGGCACCCCTTCAGAGAATAAAATAAAAACCTAGGAGAGGAAACACAGGTTAGAAGAAAAAGGCATTAAAAGGAAATCACGGGAAAGAGCAAGGATATATGTTGTAATTAATTTTTACTATTTGCTTCCGCTGGGAATCTACAACTTGCAAGGGAGAAACTGTTGTCTTCATCTGTGCTTGGAAGTCAGCTACACACCTGGGGTGGAAGAATACATAGGAAACTGTAAATTTTAAAGAGAGAGATCTGAAATACTACTTTCTTAAAAAGGTTTTGGGGATGGGGAGCACTCATGTTTCTAGTCATTTCTGTTCATTTCCAGTCAAAACCAGCTGAGAGAAGTTAAACTCAGGGCAACTGTGTAAGTGAACAAGTTAGTCTGTATCAGATCTCTCTGAGAGTAATTCCTGGGGCTGAGATTACTGCTTCAAGATGAGAAAGGGGAGGGGGGCACATGGCAAACAGAGAGATGGGGACAGACAAGTGAACAACGGATAGGAGATGGAAAGAGAAAAGCAGAACACAATGTATTTTGCTAGTGACTAGTGTTCATTTTCATCAATTACTGAACATTATCAGCATACTGAACTGTTAAAAAAAAAAAACAACACAGCTCCAAAGAGATTTATCACCTTAGAGTATCAAAATCTGATGTGACTTCATGCTATGACTCTAAAGCCAGTCTAAAAGATACAGCCATTCATACTTATAAAAAGCCATGAGAGGGAAAAAAAAAAGGTGACAAGAGAAATTAGCTTCTTTTCTATTCATTGTCTCAGTGCAGGAGAGCTAGAAGACAAAATGCCTGTGATTTAACTTGCCCACACTTTAACTAGACTACTTGGGAAAGAATCTGACAGTAAAGACCATACTGTTTCCTGCAAGGACTCTGCTTTCAGAAGCTTCCATAGTCATCCCAGATGTGTTGCAGTGACCTTGTGACCTTTTCTGAAGGTAAAAGAAGGAAGTGAGAAGAGTTTGAGTGTTTTCTAAACCAGAAATTGGACACACAATTAACTGAATGCAACTTCAAGTACCCGAAGCAGGGTGATATATGTGAGTTAATCATGCTAGCTCCAATGGGGCTTGTGTGAACTAATTTATCTTATCATATATAGCATTCTTGCCTCAGGGTAACTTCCCATTTTACCCATTTCTCTCAATTGGGTCCTAGTACAGGTATAGTCATACGCACCAGAGATGCCTTAAGTTAAGCGAATGAAGTCATTCCCTGAACCCCACCCAACATCTTCCCTGTCACTCACAGAAAGTTATTCCGTGACCTTCCCTACAACTTCAGATCAACAGTGACCAAAACACTCCATTACATGAGCTATGCTAAATTACAAGATCTTTACAATTCACTCCACCCATCCTGTTTACATGCCTCAGTATGGAAAGCAATGAAAAATATCATCATGAGCATAATATGACAGGAAAGGGAAGAAATATGTGCTACTCCTTGTCACTCCTGAAGGGCATGTGTGCACATCAGTGCTTCGGCTGGGGAGACACTGTTTCTAATTTTTCATTCAACTGCTCACAGACGCAATTCCTTTGCCAAGAGGAACAGTTTATAAAAGGAGAGATTTCTGCTATTTCATTCCAATTCAGCCAACCATTCCAAGAATTTTGCTCCTTATCTAGTGTCAGAGCAGGCCAAGTACTCATATGAAAGGTAGAGAGGAAATTTTAAATATGCTTATGTTTTATTATAGCAAAATATTAAATATGCCAAGATAGATTATTCCACCGGTCAACTGATAGACCCCTCCTGCATCTAAGGCAAAGGTGGGGCATTGCAAGAAATGATTTTTAAATTATAGATAAGTCTCAGGAAAACCACACACACTATCTGATTCAGAAAAAATATGAAGTATTTCTGGGGTTTTTGTTGAAAATTTCAACACTTGCAGGTGTTACATTTTTTTACTCTTACATTGATAAAACAGACTGTTTTCCCCCCTAACTGATTAATTTTTTCCTCTCAATAGCATATGTCTCAAATCATAAATTCTTCCACTGTACCCTTTAAAATGTCCTTTTAAACTGAAGCAAGAAACAAAATGTCCTTAAACAAATGCCACTAATCAATGTTAATATAAATGTTAATATATATCAGAGATGTTAATATATCAGTCAATGTTAGTATAAATCAGAGAATCAATTTGAAGGACAATAGTGATTGATAGGAAGAAGAGCACTGATGCATCTGTGTGTATGTGTATGGGTGTGTGCGTGTGTTCACAAAGGCAAGGAAAGAATTTATTCAGTGAAGGATGGATACCATTTATAATGGCCTTTCTGTGAAATTCCTGAAGAATTTTACTGTGAATTGTGTTCATGGAGGTGAGATATTTGGACTGTTTAAAAATGCTTACACAGTAGGTGTTTTTCCTAAAGAGATACCAAATATTAAATAGAAGTAAATAAATAAATTTGTAAAGGAAATCCTCTATAATTAGTGATACTCTTTCTACAGTGTACCAAAAAAGAGCAAAGGAACATACTGATTAAAATAAGCTTAGTATTTGTTATATATATTTATGTAATTTTTTTAAATTAAATTTCAAGCCCTTGAAAAATTTGCAGTAAATTCTATATGGATTATTTAAAATTTTTTGCAATTGCCTAGAACCTGTACAAGATGTCTGAATTAATCAGTAAAGAGGAGACTTAGATATATGCAGAATAAAATAACAAAAATCTATCTCAGCAATAGAATAAAAATAGAAGAGCATAAAAATTAAAACTACCAAATAAAACAAAACAATAGTTTGTTTAAAGATAGGGTCTTTGGATATCACGATGGAATTTAAATTTACATTTCTAGTTTCCTACTCCTAATATTTTGGTTCCGGGCCATAAGTACCTTTTGAAGAGTGAAAATCCATGATTCACATTGAAAAATGTCAAGAGGATATTGACTACAAAGTAAACTACCAAGACGATAGTTTACAAAGTTATAGCAAAAGTGTCTGAAACCTAATCTTAACCATGACTCAACAGTTAACTTCACTTTGCCTAGAGACCAAGCCTCTCCTAGATATGAAAACTACCACAGTGGGCCACTTAGCTATACCAAATAGCCACATTTTAAGGTGATAAAGCAGGAATTCATCATTACTGCTAAAATTATCATTAGAATCAGCCTCAAAAAACTCTAAAAAGAATCAGCTTCTCTAATGTGGAACAAGTAATTCAACTTACAGTTAATTTTGCCTACATTAACCATTATAAGTCTCCTGCCTCAGTTATTTAATTCACTACAAAATTTTTATCATTTGAGCTCCAGTTTTCTAAAATTGATTTTCCCCGGGGTTGATTAAGCTAAGAAGATTTCAACAATACTGGTTCTCTTCAGGTTTTTAACACCTGTCTTTATAAGTTCAATATCTTTTTTTGGTACAAAATACTCTATACATATAAAACTATCAACTTAATAATGCTCAGTCTCTAGCACTATGAGCTCGGCTTTTTAATCACTTGAAGTGGAACAAAAAAATCACATTTGAACTGTCAGTTCTTAAACCAATGACTTAATATAAATAATCAAACAGGGATAAAAAAAGAGCATTAACCTAATCTTTATATCATGCTATATATTGTTATAAAGTGTGACTTGCATTAATCTGCAGTGCATTTAGACACTGTAAATAATTTTTTCTTAAAAGCTGAATTGCTAGGAGCAGAATTAATCAGAAATTTCATATATCCATTCTAATGTTAGCAGATTTCCTGCTTCTATTAATTCTTCCCAGAAGAATATGTATGTTACAATGAGGTAAGCACTGAAAAGAGTTCTCTGTCTAAGACACAAGTGCACTGGGTCTCTCAATTTTAATTAATACAAAGAAAACTGTTTAAAGTAATTTTATTAGGAAGGCTGAAAAGTGTTTCTGAGTAGAAATTTAAATGTGAGGCGTGGATCAAAAAGAGCTGAGTGGCAAAAGAACTTCTATTTGAATTTTTTTCAATTACATTGAAAACTGTAAATTTGGATAAAAAAAAGAAAACAAAACCACAGAGTATTTAGACTATCTGATTTGATCCTGCTAGTAAAAAAAAATACTTTTTTGGGGAGATAGTGAAAATATTTACATTCAATACTGGAATTGTACTGATTTAACTTTTACGTAATAATACTTTAATTTAAAACTTCATTGCCTTGTATTTAACATTTTATGCAAAACCTTTCAATGTTAAAAATTTTTAAACTTTATTTTAGGTGATATATTCTGAAATATTAAAATTCCATTCTTCAAGAACTGATTATACATGAAACTTTAAAGATTGACATCAAAGCATAAGTGATTTCAGAATATTCTTATTTCCAGTAACTAGAAATTCTGGTCTCCAGTCCGCACTGTGAAAGACTGTCCAGTTAAATGGTGTACTACTGAATGCTGACAACTAATTCTTAGATGCCTAAATTTAGGTGACTGTAAAATAATGATGCCTTCAAAAATTGTTTTTGAAACTTAAACTGATCTGAAAATGGAAATTCTTTGGGTTGGGAGAATCTTCAAAACACTTATATATTTAGTTCTCATCATTTCATCATGTCCATTTCAAAACTGTATTACTCTTAATTTTAAACCATATGTATAGATATACAGACATATATAAGATCTATAAGATTTTACAGATATGACTAGGTTTTCTATCTTCCTCCTCTTTAAAACAAATTGGATATACACTTAAGTATATCCATTTCGAAAATAGGATTTTTTTTTTCCTATGTGATACCAAAATGAAATGAAGGCTAGGAATTGTTATTTATAAGTAGATAGTAAAATATAACTGTTTCAAACACTTTTGGGGTTGGGACATAGCTAACTAAAATGTCTGGTGTAAAAGAGGGGAGGAAATCCATTGGTTCATTTCCCAGTAGTTTGAAAACTGTCACCTGGTTGATAGTCAGCCCTGTTTAAAAAATAGCTGACATGAAACAGCATTATGGCCTCTGAAAATGTTTTTACACTGTTCACAACTGTAAGCACAATCTCCCTCTCAACATGTAAGCCTTCATGCAGAACAAAGCTGCTGTGGCTGCTGCCTTTATACAATTCAAAAGTCTGATGTGCCAGACTTGGCATAAGCCTATCTCTTATTAACATCAAAGGCTCTCAAATAAAACACCATTAGTGTTGTTTGGGATTTTCATGAGCAGTGCATATAAATACACATCTCTTACACTGTCATAGTTGTATTATCCTTCAACATTAATGATGACTCTGGGACACAGAACCCTGATTCAGAGCCGGGTTTTGAATGTCCCACATTCAACACACAAATTTTGGAAAGCAGGTTGGTGCCCAGTGTTTTATTTAGAACCATTTAAAAAAAGAAAACAAACATAAGATTTGCAACTGGGTTTTGCAGTCTGTTCTAACATCTTCCATATGTGACCTCCTCTCTTTTCCCCTCTACTATTGCCTTCCAGGCTGCATGTCTAACTGTGGCACATCTAATTTCTCAGTTATAGATGTGCATCCATTCAAACATTCTGAGTGAAACCATTAGTTGGAGGAAAATCACTCTGAATGGACTTCTAGGCTTTCAATTGTATACAGTTAAGGTGTTTTAGGCGAAAAACTCAGATGTGTTTACTTTCTTTGAACCTGCTTCTAAATTTATCAAAAACTCATGTGTTTCTAAGATTAATCTTATTTCTGCTGTTTGAGTAAATGAAGCAACTGACTCTAGTTCAGAATTTCCTAAAGATGTGGGAATAGTGAAGCTTGCCCTGAGGAGTACATGCCCTAAAAATTATAAATCAGCATATGAAAATTGTGGAAATGTTTTGAAAAAAAGTGAGCCAACATATTAAATGGATTCTTTAGTTTAAATTTATTTGGTTTTAATTTCTATTTCTTTATCCCACTTTGAATTTCTTTAGGAAAAGTTAAGATAGATGAGATGCCATAAACTTAGCAGGTTATCAGCTCACTATAATTTATGGAAGTTTCCCTTTCTGGCAATGATTTTATGCCAGTAAGTCATTCCAGGTCTAACCACATTTTTTGCTATTGTCCTAGTGAATGCAAATTGTTTAGAGCCAACAGAAATCACAGTTAACATAAGTAGAGACAAATTAAATGAGTATGTACAGTAAAAAAGAACACAGAATAACCATCAGGGAAGTGAAAACAGACACAAGGCCTCGAAGAGTCCTTTCTCACCTCCAGCTGAGTAAGGCAGGTGGTTTGATTTTAATAATTACTTTTTTTCTCCTGATGAACAGCTTTTGGCTAAATTTTACTATGTTATACTGTATATGTGCCGGTAAAAATTTCTGGCACATTCTATTGGGACAAATATATCAAGTAACCTTGTGTATATATAAGAGCTTTTATAATTATAGGTATGTTTCTTACCATGACACTGTCATTAGATTTTAATCAACACTATGTATTTATCATGAAATTGTGAATTAGTTTTTAAAAAGTTGATTTCTCCAGTATTTTAAGTGCTTTTCCTTTTAGTAGTGATTTTCATTTAAAGTTTATATAAAGGAAATTTAAGAGAACAAGCCTGCAGTTATAAATAGTTACACACAGAAATACTTTGTAAATACTGCTTGTGATATTTACCTTAAACACACTCTTGATTCTCCTCATTCCCACTGGAACTTGGGAGTGTTCACCATGGAGATATCCTTAGTAGATTCTGTATGAGTGACAGATGAAAAAAGTTGTATGTAAATGGCTCATTCTTAAATGTATGGGATGCTGGCATTCCCATGTGTATGCAAAAGCAAATATGCTGACTCTTTCTCAATTGATATTTTTTTCAATATCAAAAATTGCTGATTTGGGGTAAAAAGTTTGCAAGTAAGCTTTTTGACACAAAGTAATTTCTTTGAAATATTTCTAAATATGTATGTGGCTTTTGTCGTAATTCTATTTCATTGTTTAATTCTTGAGAGCAATACGTAGTGAAGAGAAGCAGCTTAAAATTATTAACAAGTCAATGATCCAGTTGAATAAACTAAAAGAGGTATTCTAGCAAACAAATATACTCAATTGAAAAACTGAGCATCCACAAAATATCTTTAAAGGCTTCCTAAAGTTTTTACTTAGATATTAAATAAACTTTCCTACAAAGTTTTCTCATTGGTGTTGTAAGGTGTAATTATAGGTCTCTTCCTAATATTCAAGCCCACCACAAGTCTCAATTCCTTCAGTAATTTTAATACGTAAAGCAATCAGCACTGTCCCAGGTTGCTAAAATGATACAGGATGGCAGAGATACTACCAAGATGCAGACACTGCCATTGTAATTGTTATTTTGTTGTAACTCACTGGTGCTCGTAATGTCAGAATTGCCACAGTCATATTTGATGGTGATTATTTGTCATAGACTAATGAGATACTGGGTGTTATTTCCTGCCAAAATAGAGAATATTTCTGAATTCAATAAAAACTTTGACTTGCATTATTCAAAATGGCATATTGTAATAATTATAAACTAAGAGTATTGCTGCTACAACTCAATACCCAAATGGAATAAAAACATTGCAGCAGCATAGAAGACTCTGAGAAACAAATATGGTAATGCAGTGTCTTTGTAAAACATCTGAACTGGATGATGATAGCTCCATTTATGACTGTTGCTCAACTGTATGTCTATTCCAACTAGAGTTTGGATAAAAACCCCAGAAAACTGGCAAACTAATTATCTGCTTTTTATACTGCTAAACAGGAAGCACTAGTTATAAGTCATAAAAAGTGATGAGAAGGAGAAAAGCTTTTATTGATTGGGAAGATTTCAGAAAGTTCTATAAGACATAAAAAAAATATCTATACACCATTCTGCAATGAGTATGGTCAAGTCTTTTTGACTGATCAAAAGGAAACACTGAATATTAGCCCTGGAGTATTTGACAGTTTGCTAACATATTATTTGAGAACATGAAATCAAGCTTTGCCCCATCTAAAAGTGTCTAGCAGTAACTGTAAAAGGTGTTATTAAGACTATTAATAGCTGTTGCAAAGCAAGGCAGGAGCTACTAAGGTCTCTCCAGCAGAAATCATGGGCATCGTCTCCTAATCAGAATATCAATGCAGAGGTTTAGTGTAAAGTGGGATAAGGAAAAACATGCTAACATCATGCTAACACCTTTACAAAGAGAAAGTTGCTCAGTGCCAGGGTATGCCATTTGTTTTAGCTGAGGGATAAATTACTGTTTGGATAATACAGTGAAGTTGCTTTAAAAAAACCCTTTGGGAAATGTAAAGCTGCTTGTGATTTCTGCAGCCAATAGTACATGTAAGTGTCTGCCAACTGTTTGTCTTTCTAGCCAAAATAACAGAACTAACTGCAGTTATCTTTAGATACTCCTGAAAAAATCTGCTGTCCAGACAAATTTGTAAATATGCTTCATATTTTTTTGCCTTATGGCAAGAGGGTAGGGGCTTCAACGTAAATGGAATGACAGAATCTTTAAAAATACTTCTGCCAAAGTTTGTGCCTTGACTAAATACACAAAGTATAATGTCCAGCACATGACTGAGTCCTTTGACTGTGGTACCAAGCACCTCAGATTGAACATGACCCAAAAAAAAGCAGAAATCCTTCTCCAAACCTATTGCAATGAAAAGTATTTGAGGCAACAATATGTGCAGTGACAAAGCAGATCTGAAATTTATGAGAAAGTTTTGTATCACAATGTTTCAGTCTATCATGACTAATGATAAATAACTTAGAGATACAAGCCCACAATCCGCTTTTGAGAGATCAAAACATCGTTCCTAGGCAGAAAAGGACATTTAACTGGAACAATATCTTTCCCATTAAATGGAAAATGGCAGAATAAATCAATAGGACATGCCATAATTATTGCGTTATAGTAACAGAAATAGCAGCTTACCAAATATGCTTTATTACTGGTTGGGAGAAAAAAACAAACAAGCACAATGACAGGCAAACATGCAAATGGGTCAAAAAAGGCTTCCTGCCTTTTAACTCATGGGGATATCCAAAAGTATTGTACTAATATTACTGACTATGCACCTGGAAAGGTCAATTCAAACGTATTATTAACTCCTTTCAGGAGGTTTTTTCTTGAAAATTTCCCAGCATATTTTCCTGGATTTGTTATGAATTTTGCAACATTTCTGTTAGGCAATACCTTTTTCAAGTACTCAATGTGCACAAAAGTTGTCATTCTATTCACTGTAGGAGTATATTCTTTGGAAAACCATTTTATTTGAAAGACCTATACTAAAAACATGTAAAATTGTTGGTGAATTGGTAGAAAAAAGAATACTGAGGAAAATAAGCAAGTACTATTTATTTGAAACAGATGCCAATATTTCCTTGTGAGAAAAACAATGAATCTTTTCCAAAAGATTCTGGGGATAGACTGAATTTTTTTTTTTTTAATCTTATCTTTATATAGTTCATAAACATTAAATGCAAACCACAATTTTCAAAGAGTTCTTAAACTAGTGCTATAGTATGGAAACACTGCAAAAACAATTAAAAAAAACATTCAAGCCCCAAAGAAAATATTTGCCTTTGATAAGTCAGTACAAAAGCATTGTTTGTGCAAAAGAAACATAGAAACTGGGCTGGTAGATGGTGTCAGGGAGCAGGACAGTCCACCTGTTATCCAGGAGGAAGCAGTCAGAGAACTGCTGAGCTGCTTGGATGTTCATAGATCTATGGGACCAGATGGGATCCATCCCAGGGTGATGAGGAAGCTGGTAGATGAGCTTGTGAAGCCACTCCCCATCATTTACCAACAGTCCTGGCTCATTGGTGAGGTTCCAGATGACTGGAATCTGGCCAGTGTGAAGCCCACTCACAAGAAGGGTAGGAAGTAGGATCCTGGAAATTATAGGCCAGTCAATCTGACCTTGGTACCCAGTAAGGTAATGGAGCAGTTTATATTGAGTGCCATCACACAGCACCTACAGGATGGCCTGGGGATCAGACCCAGCCAGCGTGGGTTTAGGAGGGGTAGGCTGTGTTTGACCAACCTGATCTCCTTTTGTGACCGGACAACCCGCCTGGTGGATGTGGGGAAGGCTGTGGATGTTGTCTATTTGGACTTCAGCAAGGCCTTTGACACTGTCTCCCACAGCATACTCCTGGAAAAGCTGGCAGCCCATGGCTTGGACGGGTGCACTCTTTGCTGGGTTAAGAATTGGCTGAGGGCCGGGCCCAGAGAGTGGTGGTGAATGATGCTGCATCCAATTGGTGGCCAGTCACCAGTGGTGTCCCTCAGGGATCTGTGCTGGGGCCAGCTGTTTAACGTTTTTATTGATGACATGGATGAGGGTATTGAGTCTACTATTAGTAAATTTGCCGATGACACTAAGCTGGGACTGTGTGTTGATCTGTTGGAAGGTAGGAGGGCTCTGCAAAGATACCTGGAATGGTTGGCTAGATGGGCAGAGTCNTACCTGGAATGGTTGGCTAGATGGGCAGAGTCCAGTAAGA